>JAHDVE020011413.1:0-80517 GCA_022606495.2 Halesus radiatus | reverse complement strand
TATATATAAAAATCATTGTAAGTTTGTTTGTTTGTCCTCGATGTTCTCGAAAATTACTTAACGCACAGTTTGTTTTTATTAGTGCCAGGAAGGTTTAGAAAGTAGTTTGAATGAAATCCAATATGTAAAACTGTTGCTATAACGTTTTAAAATTAGTATGAAAAATATCGAACCCGTCATGTTTTATTTAGGTTAGCCCATATATATAACACTCTGGTTAGCCACAGATTGCATATTCAAAAGAAGACTGTTTTTAGGGTAGAATATTTTCAAAATGGAAAACACGAGTAGGCACCTACTTAGGCGATCCACCGGCTAAAATTTTAACGAAATCACTCGCTCCTTATGCAGGTGGCGACAAGGTTGAAAATCCCGCTGTACATCGGCCGCATGTTTCGATTTACGCAAAAAAACATCACCAAAATGCGTGTTTTATTCTATTCTGTAAAGCTCAGACATAATTATTCAAATGTTTTACGGTCATATTCTAAAAAATTTAATTTACCACAATGTACAATAGGAAAATATGGGAAAAGGAGTTCATAAGTAGGAGATTTTGCGCTTTAAACATTTTTTTAATGTCTGATGCTTCATTTTTTTCTAAGCTTATAAAAAGACATACCAAAAATGCCCGGTTAAATGAAAGGCCAAGGTGTGTTCTACTTACGATATTTACCTAAATGCATCTCGATGTATTTTAAATGAAACAAATTCTCAAACCGAAACACGCGATTTTGCATTACTTCCATTGCATCGCCTAAGAACTTTGAGATTTAGATATATTTTGAAAAAAATAAACGTTTGGAATGAAATAAATTATTCAAATGAATGTTTCTTTATTTGGGTAGTTATTTTCGCTGTCAAATCCCAGTATGGCACCCTAATGAAAGAGAATTCTAACTTCATAACTTTGTCCAAAAATCCCAAACAGGAGCCAGGTACACATCAGCTTCATATATATTCATAAAATAAATGGTGACATAATAGATGTAAGTGTACTTGAGATTAATGGAGCTAATATATTTCTCCATATTGCTTCTATGCTGGAATCTGGACTCTGGCAGGATTCAATGATGAGGATATTTCCGGATTTGTTTGCCCTCTCCCTAAATCCTGCCACCCGGGTTCTTATGAGGGCTGCAAAGCCAGGAACTCGCCCCTATGTGAGCATATTGGAGGCACTGCACTGTCTGGAAAGACCAGATATAACTAACAATAGCAGTGACAATGAGCAATCACAATGACAATGACAATGACTATTGTTAATCTAGTGACAATGACAGTGACAGTGGCAGTGACAGTGACGGTGACAGTGACAGTGACAGTGACAGTGACAGTGACAGTGACAGTGACAGTGACAATGATAATGACAATAATAATAATAATAATAATAATAATATTTGGATGATTTTGTATAGCGCCGTTCTTGTGAAAAATCACCTCAAGGGCGCTGTACAGATATTTCTTAACTAATTATGTACAAACAGATACAGAGAAACATACTTACCTGGCAGGTCGCTTCAGATGAACAGTTTTAGAAAAAATTATTTATAGAGATGATATTTTTACATGGTTATTTGTTTCTCCTTTTCTATTGATGTTACGTTTATTAGGTGATTGGTGGCACAAGAAAAGGTGGTATTTATTGAATTATTGGTATTAATTTTTAGGACTGGAAAGTATTCATAAAATGAATTTTAGGACTCGAAAATATCTATAAAATTACCTTAAAAAGCGTAAGAAGCTTTTAATAAATATTAACATTTTTTTATTTTACATTTGGTTATTTACAGTGTTGCAGGCTGTGGACACATTTGCACACCGATGCGTGAATTTTTAATTATTTTTTTTTTTTTATTTAATGACTTTAGGTAAGTACTAACCGGCCAGCCTAGCTAAGCAATTTACAGGTGAATTTATGGATACGATTGTCTGAATAGATGTGTTTTAAGTTTACTTCTGAATTCTGTTGAGTCTTTGATAATTCTTAAGTCATGCGGCATATATTCCATTATTATTATAACTAGTATTATCTGCATATTGACAAAAGAAAATACATAAAATAAATGTTTGTTATATTAAATCAGAGGCAAACATGTAGAATCTAATTTTCTAACTTCAGAGATGTTTTTCTCAATTCTATATTTTTGGAGACATTAATTACTGTAACAAAAAAATGGATGCTCCAAACGCCTCCATAAGAGGAACCTACGATGTTTATATAATTATTCTTCTTACGATATTTTTTTTCTCTCTCTCGTAAAACCTTTTCTTTTCGTGTTATGTGTGTATAATGTAATTTTTTTTCCCTTTTACGTTTTATATTTGATGCTTATATGGACTACATTGCATTGCACAACCCCTACATGTAGTCCGGAATAAAATTATTATTATTGTCTAAAACTGGTAGTACTAAGTGTTTTGATACTTACGAAGAACGCTTCATCGCCACATAATACAAAAAAAAAAAAAAAACAGAATACCATATAATTACAGAGATTTTAATTCTCTAAGCTTTTCTGCCAACAACCCCGAATCGAACAACAAACTTTGCGACAAAGCGGAGATGACTCGTATCGAAAAATTCCTCCGGTGTCCATTAAAATGTGTCTCCCTTCTAGTGGATACTTCGAATCGAGTGCCCCCGGCACCCACCGCCCACCGCCCCTCGCCACCGCCCCGGGGCCATTGTGCTCGCTCCACCCGCCACCCCCCTGCGGACTGTCTCAAAGTTCGCTTCGAGACACGCCACTGATCCGAGATATTCCGAGGAAGATTTCTCCGTATTTATCGACGAGCAATCGCGTCTTGTATTATTAATGAGGATGGCTAGTGGCGGAGGGGAAAACGTATTAAAAATGTTAAATTTTGCCTACTTAAGCAATGTCATAATTAAGTCAAATATTCAAATATTATACTCGTATTCATACCTAAATAATGCATCCGAGGGAAATGTTAAATGTTATTTTCTTAAGTAATTTGTTGAAAGAGAATGTTACACCATATTTACGTTTAAGTAAAATGAGCAAATTTCTTGGCAATATCATCATCACAAAAGAAATAATCACAATTCTTAATGAAGCAAATATTACCGCACAAATAATCTCAAGAAGTGTGATCTATATCGATTTGTAAGAAAACTGACGTCGCCAGTTTACATAGGACCTCCTAGGCCCCCGACAGGTCAATTAAATTAGATAGGTACTTGAAAATGATTAATCAATTTCATCTGAAGTAAAAAAGGAAAAAAGACCTCAATTCAGGTTCACAGTCATTTTTCCCATTTCCGTAATTCACGGTAAAAAAATATTATTTCACTTGATTTTTTTAAAATCAATTAAAATGTAAACTATAGTGACTCATTGAACCCCGTAGGAAGTTAACCAAAATTGAAATCCACTGTACCACAAAGCCGTTATGATTTTCCCGCATAAATATGCGTAACATTCCCCCTACTACAACGCAATGAATATTTGACGTGTTTTAACCCTTCGACATTAGCGGTTACGGTTCCGTTTCCGTTTGTGGCCACGACTGCGGCCATATTGCGTGCGGAGAGATGTCAATTTGCATCAAAAATGTAGATCTTTGACCCCCAAGCCGCAAATCGTGTTTAAGAACTTATTTGGGAAAACCAAAAGCAATTCACAAGTGTATTAATATCTAGTTATCTCTTTACCATAGCCAAAAGCCAGACATGCAAATAATAGAGGCGTGCCGTCCATATAGGCACATAACCATTGCCTGCCCCACCTTACTTTAATTTTTTTAACAGAATTTATTTATACATATATATAGAAGTTTTGGAAAAAATATTACATGATTTTCGACTACCAAACAAGGCGCATGTCCATATTATGTTAGTCAATAAAATAGTATATGTATAAAATTAGTGCAAGAAATCAATCCTCACTTTCAAAAATATGCACGAAGAACCAACCACTAGTCGAAGCGCTGAGAGCGACCTACCGACCGCACCATTATACCTTGTCAAAGGCAGGAACTAAATATGCGAAATGACGTTCACCTCATATTCAAATATTGAATCTATTCTATACATTTAAACGTACGTGTGTGCGCAATGAGCGTTAATGGACGAATCCTCTGTGTTAGTGTCTTAAAAGCAGTACTTTTCGGCAATGCCAGCAAATGTAGCAATCAGTGCCATCTGTTGATACATCTGTTAATTAGAACAACTTTACCAACAAAATATTGATTATATTTTTTTATTTAAAAACTACAACAATGTTGCATTCCCATGAGTTATCAATTCAACTCATTTGGCATGTTGGCTTTCTTTCAAAGTATTGTGTGTGTTTATTTAGTGGAAAAAAAAGGAAATTTTATTTATTTTAAGTGGCTTGAAATATGCATAAATATAGTCAAGGTGTAAGGCTCTCAACTACGAATCCCGAGGTCGCAGGTTCAAATCCCGGCGTGCACAAGTAAATTTTATTTAATTAATTTGTGCTGTTTCACAATTAATTCATTTAAAAATAATATATAGTATATTTGCGCACGTTCCAGAGTGGAAGATACTCTCAGTATCTCCCTGGTGAAAGACCACCATTCAGAATTGAAACTGCTTAAAATGTTTTTAACCGTTTTTGGTGACCAGATTTGAATAGCCAGGTATTTCCCCACCTTCCTCTTCCCCTTCTTCTTCTCCTCCCCAATACCTTCAGCCTCACCACATGCCCTTATTGGGGTGCCATAGTCTCACTGGCTCCAGATGGTTGGAAACACTTGGAACTCATATAAAAAAATATATACAAAATTTGGCGTAGTTTACTGCAATCAACTTTGGCTATAGCCAGTAGCTAAGCCATTCTTAGCAAAAAATTGCACGAGGGGTGTTGCATGGGGTAATTTTTTAAGTATCATTTAATTTTCTGTTTTTCCTACTGCCTACTCTGATTACAAACTCTGTGCACGCCACTGCACGCAAGGAGCCACTGAAGAGATAATCCGATTGAAATGTGATGTGGACGTGTCCGTGTGCCTGAAGGAAATTAATTTCCAATGCTTTTGATGAAATTCAAATACCGAATTTCTTTCTTGAAGAGATAATCAATTTCACTGTGGATGAACTTGAAGTCGCCATTGGAGTAAAAATGTTTTATGTAAATTGTCATCAGTTTTCTGTTAAACCGATGGAAATCACACTTCTGTTGATTTTCTATTCAGTGTTTATAACACTTAACCATGGTCTTATCTAACCTGGACCTAACCTAACCTAACCGATCTGCAACTGCAAATGATTTGAAGTACTTCATATTCACACAACATAATGAGAAAGAAAATGACATAACCGTGGTGTCTTGTCTTAATTTTGTACAGATTCCAGAGCTCACCGTTGGAGAAATTTTACTGCTGATGCTTGAAATAATAACGTTCGTATTGTGATTATCCAGTTACCCTACTGCATCCCCCTGGAAAATTGTCGCTTTTTAAACACAGAATAAAACTTAATTTAACCGAAAGTGCATTACTTGGCATCCGCCTTTCTTAATAATCGTTAAGATTTTAAGTGTGTTTTGTGCCTTTTGAAGAAAGCAATGGTTCATACGTAAAATATTGCAGTGTATGTGTCTATTATATTTTTTCATCGCCTTCTTATTGCCATCGCTACCCCCTTACTGTCCTTCAAGCCCTTTGTTACCCTTAAGCCAACCATCATCGCCTCCCGCCTCCCTCTCCACTGAATCATTCCAGCGTCCCAAAGGGGGCGATATCACCAACTTTGAGAATAACTGATCTAATCGTTTTACCCGTATTCTACTACGGAAATATGTCAAAATGTTACACGTCTCTACGGGTTACACAATGATTTAATTAATTAAATTCAATAAGTGTAAATACCATTCTTCATTAGTGCAAGCCACTATCACTCCGAAGGCAGGTACTTGCCCAATTTTTACCGACTTGACAACATTAATATCTGACGCGAGACTTTTAAATTAAAAGCATTACATAACTCTTGTAATTTGTTCTGCCTAGGCGAATGCAAAGAATTTTTATGTTTCGAAAATAAATCTGCCCATCTTACGAAATAACACTAAACCGTTATTCCTGTTTTTCCCGCCCCCAAGAAATGTTTTCATCTTCACGAAGTGGGGAATGCGCCCCGCGCCGTTAATACTCCAAATATGACTGCAATAAAAAGTCCGGGAAATTAACGCAGTTCTTGATTTAAATTTTATTTGGCGAATTTTAAATTTATTCCGGTTTTGCGGTAGGTTCGGTAGGCCCAGTATTATACAGCCATAAAGAAAATGATGGGCTGTACGGGTAGCTACCGGTCCTAGTACCCACCCTGAGCACTGCCGTAATCTTAACGGCAACGCAGCGCAGAGTCGGCAAGCCCGAGCGAGCCGGCACCGCCGCATTTTCAGGTGAATCTGGGTTTGTGGGTCAAGCGGCAAACGTTCATTCCATACGCTCGTCCCGCTCGCACCAGCTTTCAACAAAACCCGAATCGAGAATCTGTCTCGCTCTTCCGTACTTTGCAAAAAGCTGGAGCAAAATAACAATACGCAAAAAGGGAAACTTTCCATTTATTGCTGCCGGAAAAAGTTCTGCGGGAAATTAGTTTTTTTTTACTCGTTGGGGTATTTTGCTTGGCGGTTTTTTTGTTTCAGTACTGCAGAGGCTCAACTCTAGGCCACATGTCGCATTCTACTCTCAATCGCATGTCGCTAGCTTCTTCTCGCAGGGTGGTATAGGCGCATCTCTCTCGCACAGGTCCCTGACAATATGCCCGCGTTTTCGTCTAAGAAAATGATTGCTCTCAAAAATATGTTATTCCAATTTTAAATCCTGAATTATGACTGAAAAACAGATCTCGCTTCGTTCCAGAAGTGTTCGCGCCTTTATTGTCTCAATCGAGTAGTGTGAAGTTGAAATCAAAGCGCACGTCTTCCTTTAACTGCTTTATATATTTTTTATATTATTTTCTAAATTTATTATAAAAAATTGCCTCAAAATAATATATAACTAAAGTTGGAAATTGGAAAACTTTTTTTCTTTTTCTAATAGTTAATAATTATGGGGGTTATTTAACTTGGATGATTCTATTAGAGTACCTACATAATACAAGTTACATAACTAACTTACAATAAAGTATTTTAGTATTTTTTTTATAATAATAATAAAAAATGTTTTATTATCCTTAAATAAAAAAATAAAAGAATATCCTCACCGATATTTTAGCTAGTAAGGATATAATGATTACATAACTGATCACTGTTGTTATGTCATGTTTAATATTTATTTATTTATTTATTCACGCCTAGAAGGCTTTTACATGTTGATTAATTTATCACATAGTTTTACAAGGGAGTACAATAATGTACACATAAAATAATAAATAAAATGTAAAATAAGTAAGTAGGTACAATATAACAGTATGAAAGTGTAATTATCGCAATGAATAATAGTTTAACCTGTGGTTACATTATAACAGCAAATTGTACAAAAGAGTATAAGAAGTAGTTGCCGATAGTACCAACGCATTCCCATTTCGAGCATGCTGAAGGCTGAAGGATGTGGGATAGGTTGTGGAGTACCTACCAAGCAATTCGAACCTGGTCTTTAAGCATAAAGCCATTTCAAGAAAAAAATTCAAAACTAAATGCTTCTCTTTCACTGAAAAATACAGAATCTTAATGAAGTTTAAAAATATATCTAATCATTGTAGAAAATAATATTAACATAACCTAAATGAAACATGAAAACGGAAAAAACGACAGAAAATAAAAAGATTTCAGTAGCATCTGGGACTCGAACCCAGGACCTCTGCCTATTCGGGGGAACCGTTTAACTAACTTAGCTAATGGGACCAGTTCAATTTATATCATCTTCATCAATATCATATCTCAAATTCAAAATTTGTCAATAATATTTAAGTTGGTTAAGCGGTTTCTGTGATTAAATATTAAAATGAGGTTTTTAAATCTCAACAAAAATAATTAATAATTAAAAATACATCATTCACACATAGTGAATTTGAAAAATGAAAAAAATTCATTTATGCCGGGATATTACCCGCATGATACCCGCAACTTGCGGGTTCGAAGCCTACGAAAATAATGGGGGAAATATGTGTGTGGGAATTTTTCCTTTTTTTATTATCTAGCATGCACAGCTTTATAGTCTATGGACGGCATGCCCCAGCTTTATGTTTGTACCATAGATAATTATGAGTGGGATTTTGTTTTGACATTTTGACTATGTTGGCTTCTCTGTTGTGTTTTCGATTTGGCATTGTTGTGTATTACCTGAATAAAAATATTGCAAATCAGGACAAAGGATCGATTTAACGAATACAATTTACTAAATGTATGTAAAGCCAGAAAACTAGTATATGAAAGGTTTTGCCGATAAATCCTTGCTTTTTAAAGAGAGAATTATTCACAATTCAGCATCGTCAGTTTGGGCATGCTTCGATTTTTATGGCATTGTGGGGGTGAAGGCGGGGGAAAAGGGTATAAGATGAAGAAGAGGAAGGTTTCTGGCTATACAAATTTCGTAAATACTTAGTATAGTCACACATTATTTACTTCATTCACATTCATACAAACACTTCCTACTCAAGTGTTCGATTAAGCTGCTCGCAAAATCTTTTCCTGACACTCGATTGCTATAACGATCAGCTCTATACGTTCAAGGCATCTAAGCATCCCTTTCTCAATATTGTTAATCTTTTCGCTTTCGCTTTCTACTGACACTCCTTTCTCCGTCCTTCCGCTCCGTACTATAATATATATTACATAGGTCCGTGTATACTGGATATGGACAGAAGAACCTTGGAAGGTTACTTCCCGGCGTAATAAATCGTGTTTAGTTCGTGACGTCACTCATTCCCAATCTGGGAATTTCTCCCGGCAACTTTTTGCTATGGAGACCTATTAGTTTCAATCCGCCGCATAAATACGATATCAGACCCGCTTCCCCGCATCTCTCAAGAGCAGGCAGTGGGGTAAGTGGACAGTCCATCACGATACTACCGCGTTCCAGTATTCCGACTGACTGCTGGGTCCTTCCAGTATCGCTTTGGTGCAATTAACCTGTAAAGTAGAAAATATATTCTCAATCTCAAACGATAAACTCTGGTGTTTTGAAATTTGTGCATCTTGGTATTTTTAGAAATCTCACAACGTCGTTTCCAGAATGAGCTATGATTCTTTTAATTTGTTTTTCACAAAATGAAACATGCCGCCATATTTTTTGTTCAATATTTTGAATATGTTCTGTGAGAAATAAATTTTATCTTGAATAATTGTTATATTTAAAATGTCTTATCTTGCTTATGCCTACTTAACGTAATTTTTTGATTGAAAGGAGAATAACAGGTATTATATTAATCGAATTTTAATATACGAAAAGCTTTTACCTTCGCTTTTACAGTTATTCAAGTTACACTGCTTTATTATATGACAAGTGATTTTTTTACGGTTTCACTGTAAATCGAATAACAGGTATAAAACATGCTGTATGAAAGCAATGCATCTGTGCGAGTACTGTGTTCGTGTCAACTATGCCCGTTATACCTATAATTTTAGTTCTAATTTTCCCCATAAAGATCGCTGAATTCTATTATATTCTATGCAGAATGTGTCCATACTATTTGCACCGAGTTTTGCTTAATATCCTTTGGCATCGCGTCGCATAAAACAAATGTAATTTCAGGTTTTTGACTTAACTTAACTCTTAGGTTAACTTCAATGGCAGCTAATCGTGCATTTTTTAATTTTTTTCCATTATACAGTTGTTTGGGATCGTATCAATTCCTCCATTCTTCTTTTGACTGAGAAATTGATAGATTCATTAAAAAACGTATTATCTTAAATGCTTCATGAAGTTGAACTCTTTTAAAGAGAATGTTCACATTTTGTATCTACAGGCTGAAAAACAGAATGATTAAAAAATGATAATTAATAAAGTTTCATTAATAATGTATAATAATTATAAAACAATAAATAAATATATATAATTATTACTGATATAATAAAAATAATTTTTAAAATTGTATATATTAAATAAATACCAAATTAAATGAATAAATAAACAATAGCAATGTAGGTAAATGCCAAAATGCCGAATGCCTCTTATCA
This sequence comes from Halesus radiatus, assembly GCA_022606495.2. NCBI lineage: Eukaryota > Metazoa > Arthropoda > Insecta > Trichoptera > Limnephilidae > Halesus > Halesus radiatus. The sequence goes on along the minus strand of JAHDVE020011413.1, from coordinate 70,402 downwards.
AATGCCCACGGAAACTGAAGAATGCTTGTTCTTTTTAAATCGTGTCAAATAAAGGAGTTCGTATTAAGAATGTTCACTAACAATCATAATTTTTCTAATAAATCTATGAAAGTACGGGAAAGAGGTGTGTACCCTCCACTAATCAATCTATGACATACAATGCATCTGAGATGTCCTACGATAGATATCTCACGTTTTACTATATCTATATTGAATATCAATACGTACATTTGGTTATTTCATAATTGTATTAATAGCTAGAAGAGAGGAAACAGAAGACATATACATTTCTGTGTGGGATTCCTGTTGGTTACCTTATACTCCATGCATTGTATCGGGACACGCGATGGGCGGTGGGCCCCCAAGGGTCGCTAGGGGGTGGGATCCAAAGCACCCACCCTCCCACCCCCACACTGGCAACGGTTGTATCGCACTGGATTTCAGGTCAAGAGCCCTTTGAAGAGGCGCATCGCCAAATCGAGAAGATTGTCTGTGGTTGATCCAGGACTTATTTGATTTTTTCGTCATTCGATAAAACCCTGAGAGGGTTTTAATACCACTTATGTATAGAAATTTTCCGATGAATCTTGATGAGGTTTGGCGCATTGAAATTTGTACGTATGAAATTTCTAGGTGGATGTTAGTCATTTCTTTAAATAGAGTTAAATCTTCACGTGTTTAGCTTACATCATAATAATGATCGTAACTACGATTATAAAGTGGGAAAGTCTCTTATTAGTATGAAATAAAGTAGCAAATACTCTAAAATTAGGTTCTTTGGCGCAATGGAATTTACACTTTAATTTCATTTCTAGAATTTTAAGATCATCGCTACTATTTTTACTTAGAACGTTATTTCAATAATTCGCTATATGGCTTTAAAATATATACAGAAATTTAGTTAAAGATGAAAAAAAAAGTTGTTGGTAAGTACTTTAGTAATATTAACTATATCAGGATAATCGTTTGTTACCAAACCAGTTTCACCTTGCTATAGGCTTCTTCAGACTAGTCAAGGGGTAATTATTGATTTATCAGCAGGTATATCCACAACACTGTAGCAGGATAGAACTGTAACGATTAAAAGAGTGGAATATAGATATATAGGAACTTTTAATAATACAAAATACAAAGATAAAATTTATTAACATGTATAGTGATAAAGTTCAGGAAACATAATTTTTTAAAGATGTAATTTGGTAGTAAATTAAGTATCAATAATTAAGCCAGAATAGAAAAAAAAACAGAAAAAATTGAAGCATTCCAGCAATCGAAAATATATCATATAATGATGTATATGATTTTGCCTATATCAAGGAGCCAAATAAATTGTTTTTAGATACTTTTCAACTATTCAAACCAGCATCAGCAGTGTTAAAAAATAACGCAATCTAAATATTAAAAATCAAACTAAAATGTTTAATAAAATATTAAATCCATTTAATAAGCAAAAAAATGCTATTTATCACGCGTACCTAATAATTGTTTTCTTATGAGGAGTCCCAACCCGAAGAATCAGTAGGATTGCGTCATACTCAATAATTGGGTATGTTGTGAGGCTGTAGCGCGTGGGGAGAGGGAAAAATTAGGTAGAGAAAGGTGAGAAAGTATCTGGCTAATCAGATCTGATCATCAAACTATTTAAGCAGCTTTTTGCTTCTGAATGGTATTTCATCGAACCAATCCTGAGAGTGTCTACTACTTTAGAACTTGCTGTATACGTGTATATACTACATACTTTGTAATCGTTAATAATAATAATAATAATTGACTGATTTTTATAGCGCCTTTTTGTGAAAAATCACCGCAAGGGCGCTGGTAATTGAACCTGTGACCTGTGGATTTATAGCCGAGGATCTTAACTTCTCGGTCACGTAGATCGTCTCATTATAAATACAGATAGTACCTGTGACTGTCCGTAGTCAGTCGTAATATGACATCCCCAATTTGAGCATGACGTAACGCTGAAGGAGCGGCAAAGGGAAGTAGATGAGGCAGAGGAAAATTTAAAAGTACCTGGCTTTTTAGATCCGGTTACCAAACACGATTAATTACACATCAAGTAATGTTTCGAAGAAACTTAAGATAATTTTCTACAGTTTTAAACCTTTACTTAATGAAAGTATTATTTCAACCTTGATCGAACCCAAAACTTCATATCGAAAATCGGTAATAAATTCACTTTGCTAGATATAACTTGTTACAAATACGGAACAGTAATATTATAAACATAGATAGTGCTCTAATTACAGTTTGTATTGGCCGCACCCCAGGCGAGTTGGCGCCCGTTTCCCAGAGATGGAGCATGCTGCAATGGCACAGTAAACTAGATTTACGACTAATGGAAAAATGCATTTTTAAATATACTATTCCCGGGTTAAAGTAGACACGTAATCAATTTAGCAGTTACAATACGTGTACTGGGGCATTATACGAGTATTCAAATATTTTGTAATTGATTTCAAAGTAAAATGTGGTACAAACACAGGAAAGATAAATCGTAAGAAGCATTTGTAGGCCTATCTATGCGCCCAAAGTAGGGTCGTCTTCCCTGGGGCCTAGAAATAAAAAAGGTTATTTTAAAGATAAAAAAAACATTCCCAGGTTACGAATAACCTGACGATTGTTGAATCTGTTGTCCTCCTACTTAGTGAAAAATGTTGCCAGTGCAATCATAATGAAGAGCAGAGCAAACAGAGGATTAAACCCGCGACGTAGAAGCCCGACGCTTTAGACCGCATGACTAACTAGCCGTTAAACTAGGAAACTCTCTTAGAAGTAGCTAATAGTTAATTAGCTAATACCTGAAAATAGTTAATAGTTAAATAGATAATACCTAAAAGTAGCTAATAGTTTATAGTTAAATAGCTAATAGTTAATAGTTAAATAGCTAATAGTTAAATAGCTAATACCTAAAAATAGCTAATGCCTAAAAATAGCTAATAATTAATAGTTAAATAGCAAATACCTAAAAATAGCTAATAATTAATAGTTAAATAGCAAATACCTAAAAATAGCTAATAATTAATAGTTAAATAGCAAATACCTAAAAATAGCTAATAGTTAATTGGCGTATATCTAAAATTAGCCAATAGTTAAATAGCTAATGCCTAAAAATAACTAATAGTTAAAATGGTAATTGCTTAAATAGGTAATAGTTAATGGTTAAATAGCTAATACCTAAAAATACTAGTAGATAGTAGGTTGAGGTCTGAATAATAACATATTTAATATAAGATGTCAACAAAAAACTCAAAAAATATATTTATCGAGTACGTCCCGGTACGCCCTGATAATGTGCTCTTTCATTAGTATGTATTTTGATAGTTTGAATATAACCCTAATAAAACTTGACTAAAACGAAACCGGTTGAATATAAATATGAAATATTGGTTAAAAACAAATAAATACTTAAAAACGAAGAGATTAATTTTTAAAAAGAAAAGTTTGAAATAGGGTAATTTAAAAAAGATTTAAATAGGGTAGATTAAAAAAAAAAACAGATTAAAAAGAGCACTTCACTCCAGTGGTTATTTAGGTTAGGTACGCTAGTTTTGTCGTGGAGCAACGCCCTCGCCGCCATCTCTCGGCAAGACAACTCGCTTTTCGTAATATGCAAATAACAACATTAACATTCAAGTGTTAATCACAAATCAAATAATTGTAAAGCGCCGACAATTTGCATAAATCTGCCGAACATTATACAGAATGTAAGAATAATTTCTGTTGTGCATAATGTTTTATTAAATATTGAAACAACATTAATTTTCGTCACAACTCACAACATATTATGCTTAAGAAAAACGCAAAGAAAAACCATTATTTTCGTGAGAGAAATTTGAACCAGAAACCATTTTCCACTATTCGCGTATCATGAAAACCTTTAGCTCCGCTGTGTTTCATTGTTCCAACCATGTGTCCTACTTAACCTCTCGAATGATGAGTTTAGCGTAGTGAAATTTTGCACAGCTTTTTCTGTCTGAAACTTGAGTTAAGAAACCTTCACATATCGATGAAACTCTGACGAGCGCAAATAAATTTTATTTTAATGTGTTGCATCATATATAATTCACATTAAAATCAAATTAAAATGCATCAGATTCAAGAGTGGTAGATACTAACACTATCGTCCTGGTGAGTTGCCAACATTCAGAACGGAAACGTTACTTGAAATGGTTTTAACTACGTTTAGTGACCAAAACTGAATAGTCCCGGGGTACTACTAATCTCCAACCAACACCAACCCCGCCCCAATTTCTGTTCACTGTTTTGAAGGATTCGGGGATCTTGTGCCGTAGTCATTAAAAAATCTCTTCACAACCAAGACAATGGAAAAATAAATAATCTAAACTACAAGGCTAGCGAGTTTCAAGTAGGTTGTTGATTCGGATAGCTAGGCAGTAGGCTCGGCCCGCGTTCTAACTAAGCCCCTGACGGTCCGGTCCGGTCAATTGACAGCCTAAATGGAGATCACAACCCGCAATCCTGGAGGATACGATAACAAAGTGATAGTACTCTTCCATCCACCGCCAATCCTGCCATAAACCCTTTAAAGTGAAATGAGATGATAGAATCTCATTCGATCATTGATGCTAACCCCTCGGGGGAAACAATGTGCTCGAATAAACCAAAGAGAATAACGAAAATCCAGACTTTTAAATAAATTTTACTTTTTTTATAGGTGGGTACAGTCTGACGATAAAATGTAAATATTCGTGGAAACAAAATTGGATTTTTTTTCATTGTTCCAACACCGTGTAACGCCGGTCTCGGAACAATTATATTCCTTTCATGGGTAATACTTGTCTCCCATGCAATTTGACATTATACGAGAAAAGAGGCAAAACTTTTGTCTCTTTTTGTTTTTTTTTTTTTTAAAGTACGTTTCTCTTCCAAATACTTTATTTTTATTTTTAAGTAGTACCTAACGAACTTCTAATTTTATATATGCATTACGTGAAAAATATATTAAAATCACTTTCCCGATGAATTATCTCCCTTAAAAAGACTTAAAAATATCAATCGATTGAAAAATTTAATTATCGAGAATTATTTTGTTTAAACCGCTATTTAATTAATAAATAGTTCCCTCGTTAGGATGTAAATTACACTACCCCAAAAAAATTAAATAACCATAGAAAAAGTATAAACATAGAAAAAATTAACAATTATTGATGAAGGAAGGTAAATAAATGAGCATTATTGTAAAAATATTTATATAAAATAAACAAAACTATTGAAAAAGTATGATTATTGTATTTATATTAGAAACAAGATACTTAAACAAATTGTGGAAAAGAAAGGCATCAAAATAAAAAAAAAGTTATTATAAATATAGGCATTAATCTGAAAATAAATTAACGATAATTAATTAAAAATATTTTTTAATTTAATTGAAGAGGTGTTTATTAAATTGGCTTCGTATATAATGTAAAATCATTTATTTTCGGAAAGTACCACTAATTTAAATATGGTAAAAAAATATTCACTTGTACCCTGGACCATAGTACTTTTTGAAAGATGAACCATCTCGGTGTCATTGATTGTTTTTGTGTTTAATTTGTAGAACTCCATTTAATATTTTTTAGGAATTTAATGTAAATTAAATTTAATAATGTTATTATTGAGTTCTACAAGTATTTTAGTTTTTATTATTGTGACAGCTACTTGCAGAACTTAATAATAATATTATTATATTTGATTTACATTTAAAAAAATTAGTGTTGCCAATTGAAGCAATTTAAACCAATGCGGCAATCTAATTTTTTTTTTCTACATTTATTTTTCAGACTGTACGTAGGCCACGTTTTTACTTTGACTATCCTTTTAAAAACGGGGCATGTTGTTCGCACTGGGAAGATCGTCGAACGGAACAAGAAGGATAGAATATTGATGCATTTATTTCTTATGCATGGGCCTCTCGACTCGAAGCTACCATTATCAACATTGAAGAGTTCTCTCCCGCCAATTTCGGCGCGGTTCCTCCATCGCCTTTCGGGTAGATGGCGCCTCTTTCTACCGGTTTCATCTTCTCCCATTACAACGCCCCACGTCTAAATATATTATGAAGCCATTCGTATCGGCGCTGAAGATCGTTCACCGACAATAAGAGGACCCTTGTTGGGCGGGATTTATTTTCCAACAGGAAAAAACGCGGGAATTTTTGCCGCGTTAAAAATATTGAGATAGGTGGATGGGTACCTACTTTCTTGTATTTCAGGCAGACGTTTATATAATGATTCATTTCAAGCCACCCATATTCCCCTTTTTTTGATAATTTACATTACTTCCAATATATGACTACGTCTCTGTCAAGTAGTAAAACAAGAACTATCTTTAATCAGACCTCGCTAATTAAAAATGCTGTTTAAATGACATTCTTAACTTTAGAGGCAGCGAAAGAGAAACTAACGAACGATAAGAATCTTCCTTAAAACCATTGTGTTTTTCGTATTTACAAGATTGACAGTTGCGTCGTCCCCGAACATAATATAAAGTATGTCCATTTGTGCAGCTGCATCGATTTTTGATCATTTCTATTTTTAATGTGAATACCGCATGTGAATTCCAACTGCCCTAAGCCAGTGAGATTACGAGATCCACAATTTATTGGTGCATATTGTGAGCCTGAAGGGATTGGGAAAGAGAACGAGATGGGGAAAAGGATGGTTGGAAAATACGTGGGTGTCGTAATACACAATTCAAAGGAGTTGATAAACCTTGCTGTTTTGTGCGTAGCATCCTCGAGGGTGGATCTCTAATGGTCGAAAAAATTCAAAATAAATTTTTACGATATCTCTACTTGAGAAAGTTCTGTTTTTACTCATGGCCGTTTCCAATATCATTTATCTCTGGAATTCTGGGTATCTGCAGCCTTTGTTCAGGGTGGGATATAGCACTGCGACTTATGACTTATTAACTGTTTAACGGTGTATTATTAATACATATCTTGGTTGAAATGGTATTCTACGTCCCTGATATTTTCTGTTTCTTATGCCCCTGGAAAGATTTACTAGGTTAATTGACTACCTGGCAGGAAATCTGGATATTTATTATAATCATATTATAATCATGACCTACATCAAGCATGAACTAGTTATTCAGTTTTGACTGTATTACGTACTCACTTTTAACCTGTTTTTTAAACTATTTTTATTCATTTTTTTACCTACATCTTTTTAAAAAAAAATTATGTGACACCTCACAAAAGTGGCCTTGTCTGTATAAAGTACGGAGCACATACGTGGGAACTATATTGCTACCCGGTTAGGCAACGTTCTGATGGAGGTTAGGAGGGGGCTGTTAAGGGATTTGTTATTGCGAGTCTAGAAGAAGACCGGATTAAATGTAGGAGGAAAAACAGATACCGGTATCTCGTTCCACATGTGAGCCAATTCACACATAAATATATAATTATAGTAACTATATTTTTGTGATTTTTATATGTGTTTGTATGTAACTGTTTTCAAAAATAAATAATATTCATATCTGTTGAATAAACATGGCTAAAGTAATTCCAATCATTCATTCGAGGTCTAAACTAGATTCAAAATTTTTAATAGTAGGTAGGCTTTTCAATTACAAAAAGGTGTTGTAAAGAGCATTTTTAAGCATATTTCTATGCAACGAATGGTGATCATTCATTAAAGATTGTCAACTACTCTGGAATATACCTCCAAAAAACTATATTTTATTATATTTAAACTGAACGTCGTTACACAAAAATTATAAATTAATTCAATTTGACTTACGACCTCTAGTTCCGGATCATGGATGCGGCGTACATAAACCGACCACTCCTGTTAATTAGACATCCGTATATCGCAGCATAAAAATATAATAATCGATCCAACACCCTATGAAACCCAAGAATAACTGTTTAAAGCGCTAATTAAAATGAAAACGGGGTTTAATGTGTCACATTAAACTGCATGTATGGTCTCAACGATCGTGCAAAGACATTAGTGCCTGCGGAGGTGGGTACCCCGACGAATGTAAAATGAAGATAATGTTTCTGACCCGGGGCAACACTGGAAACTCGCCCGGCTTCCCGCCAAAAAATGCCACCACGTTGGCAAGCCTGTACATAGAAAAAAGGCAGCAATCCTCGAATTTGATTACATTATTAATGGACGAATTTATATTATCAATTCAACGATACTTGCGCCAGAATTGTAGATACTCTCAGTATTTCCCTGGTAAAAGACCACCATTCGAAATCGAAACGTTGCTTGAAATGGTTTTAGCAGTATTTACTGATCATATTTGAATAGACAGGAACCTCCAAATCTTCATCCTCTCCATCTCCTTCCTCTCCCCAATCTCTTCAAACCTCATAACATACTCCAATTAGGGAAGGCTCCGGGCAACTGGGATTCGTGACTGGGACTACATTGATTTATGATTAAGATATAAAAGCCATCGCATCATTTCTAATTAGCAACTAGTATCAAAGATTTTTCCATTTCGGTTATTAAAGAATCCATGTACCGCCTTGTCTTTTTCGATATTTTAAAGTTCTACAACTCATTATCGAACTAAATTGACTACACTTATGCCCAGTCCCGTCTAAGTTTCCTAAGCGAGTAGTACTCGGTATCTGGAGGACTACTCTGGTTCTATTTAAGGAAACTTCCTTATCCTTTTCCTTAGACTTAAAGACTTCTTGCCGAACTGCCATTCCGATTCCATGTCAATGATAATAAGTTTTTAAAGGAGTTTATTGTTTAATTATCACAGTATTATTAAAAACTATGGGTGTATTATACATGTACTTTATTATTACTTACTTTACACGTGTAGTTTATTATATTTTTTAGAATTTAAATTACTTATCGGACATTTCAGACTTTTGGCATAGGTACATTACAATCATCGCAATTTCGTTAATTTGGTTAATTTAATGGCATTATTATGCGAAAAATAACTCACCAATAATGTTTAAAGTCGATGCTTACGATAATGTTGAGTTTTTCTTTGCTTAAAACTACATAAATATCGATATTTTTAAAGAATTTCGTTCGCTTAATGACAGCTGTGATCCGAGAGAACCAGAACCGCAGTAAAGCAAAAGTCTTTAGGCCTAAGGAAAAGGATAAGGAATTTTCCTTTAAAAGAACAAGAATAGGCTTCCTGGTATCCCCAATTTAGGAATATCGTAACGCTGAAGGGTGAGGGAAAAGAGTTGGAGAAGGAGAAGGTTTTAAGTTCCTTATTATTCAAAGCATTTAAAATTTATTCTATAAGGAATTATTGTAGTCGACCTCAGCAGAGGGCCGTCGCGAGTCATCGAGAATTCTTCCATAATTTTCCTCCTTCTAAGACGTTTTGGATGATAATGAAAAAGACAGAAAATATCAGAATGCCTAATTTTTCAAAACAAACACCGATAGAAATTGAAAAACGTACATTCATTCTGACGTGTATTTCTAGTGAATTTTGTAGCAAGTAATGTACTACAACTAAACAATATTAACAATTGCTTCGTAATTAACACAAAAAATAATATAATTTCTTAAAAAGGTTGGTATTCACTCTGTGGCGTCATTATTAATAAATGAATTACAAATTATTTTGTATTCACCACTTTATTAATATATACATATCAACATGTTTCTAAAGCGATGCTTTTCTCACCAAGAATATATAGAATTCTATATTAAATATATAATATTAATATTAATACTATATATAATATTCTTTATATTCCTGATGAGCAAAGCATCTCAGAGCTTTACGATGGATCTCTCATGAGTTCTACTATATCTCTTTACACGATTGACTGTACGAGGTGTATTCTAAAGAAAAGGTGAATTTTGAATTTTCGCGGGCTGTGTACATTCGATTATCGATTTTTTTTGTTGTTATGTTGGTACACATATGTTTATCATATGTAAGCATTATCAGCCATTTTGGATCAGTGGTTTGTTTTTGACAACTGGAAAGGTTAGTCACGTTTTTGGGTGTTCTTCGGTTTTTTATTTAGGTTCGTTTTCTGAAGCATCATCAGTCCGATTGAAGTGAAATTTTTGGTTTGCTTTATTTTCTATGTATTATTCAGCATTTCTTCAAAAAAAAATTGTTAATAATTGTTAATCATGTGGAGGAATTTCCTAGATTTAGTCGGAATTTGATAGCCGTTTTCTGGGGCATCATCAGTCCGATTAAAGTGATATTTTGGATTTGCTTTGTTTTCTAAGTCCTTATCAGCATTTCTTCAAAAAATCAAAAAAATCGATTTTTTCCGATTTTTTACAAAATTTTTTTTTAGTAAAAAATCGAAGAAATAACAAAACGTGACTAACCGTTCCTGTTGTCAAAAACAAACCACTGATCCAAAATGGCTGATAATGCTAACATATGATAAACATATGTGTACCAACATAAAAAAACGATAATCGAATATACACACCTCATTCAATAATTCACCTTTTCTTTTGAACACACCTCGTATATTCGGCGGCGCCCTAATTCAGATTTTGGGAAAAAAATAATAGGTCCTAAAAATAGTTCGTTCGTCTTTTAGTTCTTCCTTTTACCGCCAGCCTGAGCTGTATTTATTAATTTTCTTTTATATTTTATTGTAAATTTCTGTTTTGAAGTTTGTTTTGACTTGCCGGGGAGAACAAGAGGTAAAATCTTCAATAAGAAGAATCAAATGTTGGAGGGAAACTCCAATAAATCACTCACCGATGACAAATTTCGTTGTTCCTTTATTTTTATGACAACCGCCTTATTGGCGTATGATATATTTAATAAATTTCGATGAGATATTTATGTATTTCGTATCTGAATATTGCACTAAGCCCGTAATATAATTGTGTTTCTTTGTTCGCCGTTGCATAAATTGAAAACTCTTTCCACGAGTTCTGTCCCAGCATTGCCCGGAATTTTTTTTTTAAATAACACGGTTTGTTAGTTTGTCATTTGTACATTATTTACAGAGAGCCTTTTGTAGGATAAAATAATTCTTTAACCATTTCGAAGAGCATCTTAAATGTCATGTTTGCTTTGTAAAGAAAAATATTGTTTAATGATTGAAGAAAATAATATTAACATAACCCAAATGAAAGATGAAACCGGAAAAAAACAACAGAAAACAAAAAGATTTCAGTCGCATCTGCGACTCGAACCCAGGACCTCTGCCTATCCGGGGCAACCGCTTAACCAACTTAGCTAATGAGGCCAGTTCAATTTATGTCATCTTCATTGATATCATTGATATGTCAATATTATTTGCCATTTTTAATCTCATAGGCAGAGGTCCGGATTCGAGTTCCAGATGCGACAGAAATCTTTTTATTTTTTGTTATTTTTTTCCGGTTTCATCTTTCATTTGGGTTATGTTAATATTATTTTCTTCAATCATTAAATATTACAATTAGGTTTTTAAAATCTCAATAAAAATAATTAATTATTAAAAATTTAATAAATATTGCTTTTTTTAACCTTTTTTTAAATTTCATTCAACGTTTCAATGCTTTATGCATTTTAACAATAAACCAGAAAATGTATTAGACTGCCTTAGCTCAAACTTTCAAACGAGGATTTTAGGCATCATGAAATTAGCGCTTTGGAATTAAATTAAAAATGAGTTATGTTGTATAAAAATATTAATAAAGAAAGCAAACAAGACGCTACTCGTATATGCATTTTTGAATTTTTTTCCTAATCTGCAAATATATAACAAACAATTATTTCGAGTTATTTTTAATATCCTGAACATGTATCTAATCGTTTTTGTAATAGGCCGGTTAGTTAGCTGAGGGGAAAAATGCTTCGGGTTCCCTTCCAAGCGATGTAGATTCCATTCCTCTACTGGTTAAGTTCTCCACTATTGCGGTAGTAGTAGTTTTTTTACATTGTAACGCTATTCAAAAAGTGGAGTATTGCAATATGTTTCGAAAGCTCTGAAAGAATCTTAATTCTGGAACTGGCGGCGAAGTTAATCTAAAGAACCAGATGAAAAAAAAATGATATAGGAAGGGGTGAAGAGAAACGGGAGAATGCCACCTTGTCCGTGGATATCCTTAACACTTAAATTCACCTGACTGAAACATCACTGATCCAGAATTGGTCAGCTGCTCTGAATCGCGGCGGTGAACGCCCTTGTCGCCCGCGACGAGCGTTTTGATCGAACTGAAGCTATCAATATCTCATTTCAGTTACAATAAGAATCGGATCGGGTAGGGAGGGGTGGGTAATTAACTATGTGACAATTATGCATTTAAGATGCCAAAACCCAATACAACACAAAAAATATGGGCACTTTTAAAAATGAAATTTTAATATCGATTTCACAAATCAGGCATATAATTTATAATGCTAATTTTGTTTTAATACAGCTCCGATCTACCAACAAGTGTATAGAACTAATTTTAAAAAAAGTGAAGAAATTTATAAATGATTTTCACATGATTTGCAATAATTGAATTTTTGGCGAACGGACATTCTATATAAGACATAATTCCCAAAAAACCTGCGTAAAGCAGAACCAAGGCAGGGGCCACATTACACCTCATTGCCTCACATCTCTTTACCTACCGCCGCACCCTCAACGGCAACGGCCACAGCCTGATGGGAGTGTTTATTTTGAAGGGAATGATTTCACGCCGACCCGTGTCCTGATTGCAGATTGCCGGTCTGACGCTTTGCCATAACAAAACATAATAACGCAATACATCACATAACAATGCAGTCAATAGCCACCGTGTGGGCAATGTGGTATTTATCACTTCGACGTTACTCGTAGCTTTGTTTGTACTGTATAGCGGTGTACGGTGTTGAGTGGTGCACATTGCGACCTTTATGTAATTTACGCGTCTCCAGTAAAACGCTTTCTAATTGGTGGTTTCTTGATTATTTTTATGTGATATTGAATAGATACTGATAAAAGCGTTTATGGGCGTGTCTCTGTGATCGAAATTAGCTCATGTTTTCCTGACTTTTGGTGAAATTGAACGAACATTTTCAAATATGAAAATTCTTTCCTGAACAGGTGATTAGTCAATTTCGTCGTACTGCCTGGAGTCTAGATCTTACGTACTTTGCCGACAGAAGTTTTCTTTTAGATTGGAATAGATTGCACTTCCCAGAGCTAATGGAAACATGACAACCCAACTTGTTAATACTAAAATATTGAAAAAATCAATTTGATTTTTTTCTTCACTGAAGTAGAGAAAAAAGCGTTGTTTGTCTCTATAATTTTTAATAATGGGGGGGTCTGTGGGGTTACGGTCAAAACACTCTACCTCGGATCCGAAGATTGCAGCTTAGATTTCTCATTTAAAAAAATGCGTGTCTGAACTACGTCGATGTGAGAGTAATATAGGTTGAAATTCGCGGACTGCACACATACTCATCAAGGTGGTCGCAATAAGGTTGAATTGATTCAACAATTTGTGTCAAAATTCATATTAAATCATAAAGAGTAGTTTATTTTAGTTTTAATGTCTATATCAAATTGTGGAAGGAATTCCGATCATAATTGCCAGGTTTTACAATAAAAAACAGAAATTACTGGAACATGAATAAAAAATTACGATTTTCATAAGTTTGCACATTGTAAATGAATAAACTGGAAAAATTTAGAATAGAAAACAAAATTATGAATTGCATGCAGAAATAAAATAATGTGTAATTTAAATTTTAATAATAATAACAATTATTGTTTCATTTTAATGCCTTGCTGTTTACTTTATTTTATTTATATTAATAATAAAATAAAAATAAATTTTAAAATTCTAAAAAAAATAATTATTTAATATCTTCAAATTTTATTTTATTTTTTGCATTTATTTTTACATTTTTAATTAATTACTTACCTACTTTCATCGCTTATTTTTAATTCATGTTTGTGTTTTTAATTTGTTCTAATTCCTTAATTGTCTACACTTGTCATTATTTCTAGTAGATATATTGTTTATTCCGACAAGGGGAACTTTGCTCCTGAAACATGTAGATATTTACACATTAAATACAGTGGTTTTAAACAAAGTAATTGTTATTAACTTAATTAAAAAATGGTATATTAATAGACGTAAATGACTTCCTGTAATCAATGATTCCTGGGCATATTTAGAGTAAAAATGTAAATGAAATTATGGTTTTTTTTTTCAACGCAACCAAAAAAATGTTCGCATATTGTTAAAGATCACTCAGCCGAATAACCGCCTAATTTCCCACATCGACCCTACTTGTCAAATAAAAAAAAAGATGTCGCCGGAGACCAAAATTTCATTCACATTTTTTTTCCAAAATAGTTCAGGAATCACTTAACATCCTGTATATCTCAAATCTTAAAAAGATTATACACGATTTGGTTTGCTCTTCCTTTCTTTAAAACATTATTAAAAGTTTGGTAGATTGTTTCCTTACTTTAACTCGAACCAAGTGCCGGAAAAGGTCGCGCGCAATATTTACAGCCATTTTCAAAAACCGTTCATTTTCTTGGTAGAGATTAAAGATTCCTACTCTAAGTATCGGAAAATTAAAAAAAAAATCTTAAGCAATAACCAGTACCTGAGATTTATATCAGCCGCCACGCAGTGCCTCGCTTTCCTTTATGATACCTTTTCCTCAATTGTTAACAGCAATCTTGCATATGTCGCTCCGCATGATGGAAGCATTGTCGTTGATTTTTCTAGACATTTTTGATCATTCGATAAGAACTAAATGATGAATAAAATTAAAATAGTAGCCGAGTAAATACGCCCGTCAGATTTCCACCCAGGCTTCGCGGGTTACACCCTCCATTATTGGACAAGCAATATTTTCTGGGTATTATGATGGAAGTAGAATGAATTTAAATATTTTGAGGTTAATTTTAACTCGGAAAATTGACTTTTTAATAGAAAAAAATGAAATAGAAGAAAGAATTATAATATATAATTCTTTATGCATTATAATTTCTTCTTCTATTTCACTTTTTTCTATTTTTATAAAATTTACCTAGAAATATTTAAATTATTTCTACCTCCATCAAAATACGCAGAAAATGTTGCTTGTCCAATGATGGAGGGTGTAACCCGCGACGCCTGGGTGGGAATCCGACGCGCGTGTCAATTGTACTTCTGTACCTGAACAAAAATATATATGGTCATGCCGGGTTTCTAATAGCGACCCCTGAATCAGGAGTCCCGGAGGTCGTCCAACGAAAGTACATAGACAAATAATGTCCGATGGCTGCACAAAGAAGTGTTATTCAATAATAGTAATTGCTGGCAAAGTGGTATCGGGCATCAGCCGAGGGGGACGTCCCACTTTCGGCTTTGCTCCACTTTCAGCAGCTTTCAGCTTTCAGCTTGGCGCGGCTCTCCGTAGCTGTGGCCCGCTCCTCACGCCACATCTCCGTTGCAGATACTGGGGGAACTAAACACAATGTAACACTATTACAGATTTTTGCGAATACTATCTACACTATTTTTTACAATGGATCGTAAATATTAAGCTAAATGTTGCCAATGACCAGTACTTACTAACTGGTTTCGGTCTAAAAATCTGTACCAATCTCAGGTTATGAAAAACATAGGAATATTTGTATTCCTCCGACTACCATCATTATAAGCAGTGGTTGTGCAATGGAGGAATTAGCCCGCAGAGAAATGAATCCGCAACGCGTGGGTGCTTTCAATTCTTTAAATGATTTAAACCACTCGGCAACTCTACGATCGATATCAAGTAATTTAACACCTCTAGCCCCTAAGCCTTTAACCGAACCTAGCCCAACAAAAGCAGAGCATTTCAGCTAAATGGGGCAATAAAAAGTAAGAGAACTGCTTGGGTTGGGTTAGGTTACGTTAAGAGGTGCACACGCAATGCGACCATGACGTGAAACGTCGATATAGTCACGCGAGAACATTTTTTCAATTGTATAGCAGTCATGTACCGAACATCGTTATATGCAATGTAGAAAGAAAATAATTTGAGAATGAAAATGATAAAATCAACTTAACAAATGTACAGTTGGGCAGAACTGTCATTAAGTATCATCCAAACCTCCCGTAAGCTGGGACCATTGAGGGCTGTGGGATAAAGGGTGTGTGCGGATTGTAAACACGCCACGTCTGGGGAAAGCAATCCCACTGCCGTAGCTACTTCCACAAAACGTGAATTTAGTAGCCATTACTAGTAGTATGTAAAGGCAATACAAGTATTTTTAGTTTTCTACTGTAATTTTAAAAAGGCTTGGCGTACTTGCGTTATGTTCAACTTGGCTACTACCCGTGGCTCTATTCTACCGATTATCTCCTGGGTATGCTCGTAATGAACCATCGGGTCAGAAGGGATGTGTACATTGTTACACGTTTCTTCAGACTGATTCGTGGATGGTTTGCTATCATGGAGAGCATTCAATTCTATGTTACTGATGGTTATCACCGTCACCGATAGCATAAACTGTTTTATCTCCCAACTAACAGAACCAACTTGCCAATGGTGCAAAGGGGAAGGCAATCTTGTTTTTGAACATCAATTTGGATATTGACATATTTAGCATGAACGAAACTGCTTTTATACGGCAAGCTTTGGTGCGGCTAGTATGAATTGCTTGTTTAATTTTTTTTACTTTTGTTTGCATATTGCTGTATATTGTGTATTTATACAAATTTAATTTCTCTAAAAACGCCTTGAATTCAAGTTTTTTGTTAAGTTTTTTAAATAATAAATTAATTGATGTTTCACTATATAATAAATTAATAAATTAATTAATGTTTCATAATTAATTCATTTAAAAATATTATATAGTATATTTTCTCACGTTCCAGAGTGGAAGATACTCTCAGTATCGCCCTGGTGAAAGACCACCATTCAGAATTGAAACGTTGCTTGAAATGGCTTTTAGCCGTGTTTGGTGACTATATCTGAATAGCCAGGTAATTCCCCACCTTCCTCTTTCCCTTCCCAATACCTTCAGCTTCACAACATTCGCCAATTGGGGATCCCATAGTCTCACTGGCTCTAGAGGGTTGGGGGCAGTTGGGACTCTTGTGCGGTATTCACATTAAAAAAAATTGAATTGAAAACATATTGTAACATATCCATTAGATTATCTAAGCAGGCAGTCAAAAAAGAAATTAGCGACCGAAAGAACATTTTCATTTTATCAAAATTTGTATCCACAAAATCAATAGATACGTCGCCCAGACAGCACAGATAATTAGGAACACCGATCTGCTAAGCGGTAGTATCTAGCTAAGATTTTTAGGAGATTTAGAAGATACCCTATACAAGGGTTGTGCCTGCCTAAAGTCAGTGAAATAGAGCAGTGTGGAGGAAGGGAGTAGGGTTGCAAAGCATTTAGTTGATCATTTTAGTCAATACAAACAGATTATGCCTTTTAAATCACCATTTTGATGTGAATGGTGGTCTTTCACCGGGACATTTCTGGGTGTATCTCTCCACCCTGAATGTAGTACAAATACTGTGTTCATAATTAATATGAATGTATGGTATTTAATATGTCAGCAATGAATGTGCAATATATGATATAACTCCCACAAATATTTTGGGTTCATCGCTTGTTCACCACTTTTTTATTATTTATATTCAATACTACATACGTCTTCACCTTCATCAAACAATATTAAAAAAACTAAAGTTCTTTTATATAACCTACTCAATATAAAACAAAGATGGCAGAGTATGTACTTACATAAATTTTAATTACTCATTTAAATGGTATGGTGTTACATTACGTAATTTTAGACCATCCTCGACCCCGTTTCTCTCTACAATAATTATATACATACGTCCAAAAATGCATAAATCCAGAGTGGTAGATAATTTCAGTATGGCCCTGGTGAACCACGTAGAAACGTTGCTTGAAATTTCTGTAGCCATGTTTGGTAACCAGAGGTGAATAGCCAGGAACATCCCATTTTTTTAACTTCTCGTCTCCTTCCTCTCCCCGCTCCATTAACCTCACAATATACCCCATTTCAGGATGACATAGTTCTACTGGCTCTGTGCAGTTTGAACTTGTGTTCGGTATACACATATACAGGGTGTTAGGAGACGTATCGGACTTACTTTAACCAGTGATTCCTGACCATATTTGGACTAAAAAATGCAAATGAAATTTTGATTGAAATCCGGTACATCTCTTAAAATCCTGTATAACGCTTTCTGATTTGCCTTCGGCGGTGTAAGCCACAACCTTTTTATCCAGAACAAATGAGTTTACCCCTGCACTACGGAGTACATCAATCACTATCAATTATCATCCCTGCAATTTTTAAATTTTTTACTACCCCTTAAAACACCCCCGCGTAAATATTTGCGCGGAGTAATGCTGCATGTCATCACGGGCTCACTTTCCATTATTGACCGCATCGGGCCGACCGCGCGCCTACGTAGTACGCGCGATCTGCCACTCATCGCTGTATTTACTGACTGTTCACTATGCACCCCGCGTTTTCACAATTAATTCACTAACTGACTTTATTGACTTATTATTTAATTTATTTAACTGAGCATGATACGCGTGTGAATTTTCTACGGATATATCATAAATTTATTGGGTAAATGAGAGGCAAGTCGTGTTCCTCTGGACACTTCCTAATTTATGGTAAACAAATTTTTGTTTTCTTTAAAACCATGAACTACTTTACTAAGGTTATGTTTTTGGTGCTCAAATAATGATCTTTTAAGACTTTTACCCTAATTTATATTTAATTACATAAAGACAAATACGTTTTTTTTTCCAGAAGAGCAATGCACCCATGTTCCTATGGACACGTATTTGAAATATCGCTTATAAAAGATATCTCTTTTTGTGGTTAAGTTACCAGTTATACAACTAGATCTCGATATGTAACTAAATATGTCTATAAAATTCTTTATAGATTTATTTATTTATTTCTTAAAGATTAACAAAAAAATCGCAAAAAAATGTAACCTTACTGGGGTACCCCGTTCTAAGGCCACATTGTACATGGTTTTATATAAAAAATATGAATTTGGTCAAGTATATTTTAAGTTTGATAAAAAAAAAATTAAGTAAGATTTCGTTAAACCCTGTTTGATTGCAATATCATATCTATATTCTTCCTTCCCATGTCCATAATCCATATCTTAATACTTTTTTTGAATTCGGTTAATTTTTTAATGGTTTTTATTGCTAGAGGGAGGATGTTAAATACTTTTATAGAGAAATATTGCAAATTTCTTTGTCCAAAGGTAGTTTTTATGGTAGGTTGATGGAATGGAATAATAATTTATAATCTTTGTTTCTTTATAATACTTGCTGTTATTTATTATAAACTTCACTGTATAAAAATCTGTCACCGACATGTGATTAAACTGATGATCGAAAAAAAAGTTACATTATAATGAATAGAAAATCTGCCTGGATCAAAAAAACAAGTTATTAACATTATTCAAAACATGATAAAACCAAACCAAACATAACGCAATACATTATGATTACTTGATAGTCCCTTCTCTCTATAGTAACTTGAAAGCATCTCTATGATTACATGTTTATTTTTTTTTTATATTTACCCAAATCACTATTTCTTAATTGATTTTTGATTACTGCAACCAAAACAAAAACAAAAAAATGATTTTCTTTTCACATTCTATACGTCTATATAACAAAACTAAAATATTAGAATAAATCTAATCAATACACATCAAACTTGTACCACATTTAACGTGAACACCTCAGCACAGGTTATCCTTCCTAGTGAGGTGGTCACGACACATATAACACTCCATTCACAGTATTACCTCTTCAAACCTACGTTACACTTTGCAAATCAACATACAAAGCACCTTTATTATACTTAAAAAAATATATTATATAAAATGGTAATGTATACTTTATATATATATATAAATTTAAAAAAAATAAAATTAGGTAAAAATAAAAAATACTTACTGCATCATAGAAATACGCATTCTAGTGTGTAATTCAAATATCAAACATTCTAAAGATTTAAAACAAAACATCACTTTTTTTTTTTTTTTTTTTATATGAATACCGCACAAGAGTCCCAACTGCTCCCAACCGTCTAGAGCCAGTGAGACTATAGCATTCCCAATTAGAGAATGTTGTGAGGCTGAAGGTATTGGGGAGAGGAAGTAGAAGGGGAAGAGGAAGGTGGGAATATACCTGGCTATTCAGATCTGGTCACCAAACACGGCTAAAAGCCATTTCAAGCAACGTTTCAATTCTGAATGGTGGTCTTTCACCAGGGCGATACTGAAAGTATCTTCCACTCTGAATACAAATTGAAAAAGATTTCTAATTTCAAAAAAAAAAACTCAATCAGGAATACTCGCTTCAACTTCCACAGAATAGATTGAGTGTCAAGTCAGTTTTTTGAAGTGATACGAAAATGATACTAAAATTAATGGTTTAGTAGAAAATACCACTGTGCAAAGGAAGACGACTTGCCCATATTACTCATTAATTAATAATAAACGATCGTTATCCTATTTTAAAATGTGGTTCAAGCAATATGCCATGTTGATAATTTTTTTCTACAGAAGAGATAAACCGATAGAAGTTCGTTCGAAGTAAACACAACTTTTCCTTACTTTTGATAAATTGATACAACATTTTTTAAATATCTGGATTCTTCCCAAAACAGATGATTTCCATTGGTCTCTTTTGAGCATATATACGTATAACAATATCAGTTTCTTTGAAATCGGAATAGAGCTCACTTCTTCGTATTATCTTTTTCACAATTTAAGTGATATATCAAACAGTGTTAAATGGGGAAATACTATTAAATTTATTAACCTTGACTATAAATTACTATTCGATTTCCTCGAGTTTTTTTTTAACAGAGTTTTTTTTTCTTATTCAGTAATGGAAATTTTTTGAATAACACAATATAGCATTGTGTCCCATATTTTCACAGCTAAGATGAAATTTCATAGCTTCATAACTCATATTTGCTTTGTTCTAGAAATCACTGATAGAAAAAACACCTCAAAATTCACTACTCCAGAACTCATCGTCGGAAAAGATTACATATAACGTAGGTCAGGTATAAGAATATAGTATAAATTAATAATTTATTATGTTAGAATCATGGAGAGACGTCCTAACTTACAAACAATTTTGCAACTTTATTTTGACCTATGTCACAAAATATTTAAAATAAAACTGCCCCCACGACTTTTTATACTTTTCCTATCAACATTTCACTTCTTGCATGTTTGATACACATTATCATCTTTAGTATTTGTTAAAATCATGAATACACAAATGTTCAATTTACTTTTACTATTTGTTATTTCCAATACTTTTTATGTATATTTTTTTACAATTTCTCATTTATTAACTTAATCTCTGTAATATATTAGTGTAAAACTGTCTTATAGAGACAACAAAAAATAAATAATAATAGCAGAGGAATCAATCAGTACAAATATGCACCGTGTCTCTACGTAATGTGTATAATAAGGTAGATTTAAATCTAAATATTGTTGTTTCAACAAAATATTATCTTTATGGTATACCCCTGATAAAATCATACCCCATAAACATTTTAAGGAACTTAAAAAAAAGGTTTATTTATTTTACCCTCGTACCGTTTTAAAAATGTGCACAATTGAGAAGAGACGCGGCAACTTAAAGGAATATGAAAGGTTTCACTATTGTTTCAACTCGACGATAATGAATTTTACGAGTATATTCGTTTGTGTCCTGAGACTTAAAAGTTAACAGTTAAAGTTGAAATCTTTTTGCGGTTTGCGGTGCATCCCTCGCCGGTTGTTTTCAACAGTGGTGTGCGGTTCATAGAAATAAATGTTTTCCTACATGCATGGTTATTAAATTTTATAATAATATAGTAGGAATTTAAATAAAATTTTAAAATTAGTAGCACAATAATAAAGTATGATAAAATATGCATGTTGTGACTATGTACTCCGTACGTACGCGAGATGAGAAATTTTGAAACAGTGGAAGGGTTTTGTTATACTGAGAACAGACTCCAATACAATATCGATATCAACAAATAAAGGAATGATATATATTAAAACAAGTGGTGTAAACAAAGTTATTATTATTAATTTATTAATTTATTTATTAATATTATTATAATAATTTGTTAAAATTGTTTATAAATACTTTCGACATGCAAAGAAAAAAAAATGCCTACACGTTTTAATGATTTTTAATAGAAAAAATTTTGAAATTCTTAAATAAATTTGAATAATCAATATAATAATCATAATAATACGTAAAAAATAATTCAACAGTATCCTCAATATCTAAAGCGAAACTAAAAACTGCGTAGTTGTGTGTAAATCTGTAATAATTATTGTCAATTGCTTTATGTTTTGCTAATGTCAGCTTCTCTGTTTTGGTTTCCAAATCTATTTGAAATTGTTTCAATGAGAAGATAAATAATATACTCGTATATTCAATAGTTTCGCCATCGAGGACTTTTAGTGCACGTCCCTGGTTCCGGCAGTACTTTCCTCTGTGTATGGCCGCGAAGTAACGAGTTACACAAAGTTTAAATTGTGTTGGCCTTTTTTAACTAGAATATTGATAAAAACTTCTGCCACCGAGAGGACTGGCTCTCGGTGGCAGTCGAAAACGTCTAAACGTAGTTGAAAAATACATCATTTGTGTTTTGAATTAAAAAAAACTGTAAAAAGGCTCGAATTAAATTGACTGGCCTTCGAGTTTCATGATAGGACAGGATAATACTCCTTACTATAGTTGAGAAGTCATATGATATGTGAGAATCGTCCTAATGACATACGTACATGTGAAAGCTTTACTTCAGATCCTCTGAAAAAGGAGTATAATTGGTTCCTTTGGCACTTTGGCATAACCGGGAGATTTGCCAAACACGTGATTTAGATTTTTGTGTACGATTGACAAAAGATCGACCATGTAATAATTTCACTGCTTTCGTGTTTACTTTTCTGGGCAATGATATTTAACAGCTTTTTGTGGCTGAAATTCCGACTCACCACATCATTTCCACCCTGGGTTATGAAGCATGTCGAAAAATGTGACAAGACATTGTTATTTCTACTGTTCTATAGGGAAAAAAAGATTCGAAAAAGGATGTTGGAAGTCGTGTAGTAATTAATTGCTAGTTAATTGTACATCTGAAAATTACTTTCAATTAGAAAGATTATTAATATTAGCGAGCATACGTATTTTTAATATTAACCACTGTAGCCTGCCTGACGATAGCCAAACTCCGATGGGGAACGAACCAGAAGAAGAAAAAATATTATTACTCTCGAAATCAAATTGTTATACTTACCTTCACAGCACCAATGTAAATCAGTTTTCAGAAATCTGTTATTATGGATAACTCTCTAACTAACTAACCATTACGCCAATTCCCCGCAAGGGTAGCAGAAAAGATAGACAGGCAAACACAGCTTGCTTCATTCCCATTCATACATCGTCCCATGCGTGTGGAGTAATGATGGAAGACTTATGTAGCTAGCAGGTGATTGAAACCACGACACCTGTGTGAACCCAAAGTGGGACCACTAGACCACTAACTGCTAAATCGACATTTAATTTTTCATTGTCAGCGCTTTTTTTTTAAAATTGTACATACGGCCAGATAGATATATGGTAAGGCTCAATTTAATGAATATTTTTGGTGAAATCCAAGTGCCACCGCTTAGCGTTTGAGCCCCTGACGATGAAGAGGCAGTTTCCTGAGGAATAGGCCTTTATATCTCGTTATGCCCCATCATACCAGCTCACAGGGCCGACTATTATATCCACGGATTATACAACTGCGGAATACGACTCAACGATGAAAATGGGCCATCATCTATATATGTATATAAATCAATGTAAGTTTTTTTGTTTTGTCCTCAATGTTCTCAAAAATTACTCTACCGGTTTCACTGAAAATAGCACAGTTTGTTTTTATTAGTACCGAGAAGGTTTAGAAAGTAGTTTGAATGAAATGAATGTAAAACTGTTGCTATAACGTTTTAAAATTAGTATGAAAAACATTGAACCCGCCATGTTTTATTTAGGTGAGCCGATAGATATAACACTCTGGTTAGCCACAGATTGCATATTCAAAAGAAGAAGGTTTTTTTTAGTAGAATATTTTCAAAATGGAAAACATGAGTAGGTACTATTCATGTATAAAATATTCAAATAAATGTTTCTTTATTTGGATATAATTACTTTCGCTGTCAAATCAATTATGTCACCCTAATGACAGGCAAGAATTCACAACTTCATAACTTTATTCCAAAAAAAAATCCCGAGCAAGGCCGGCAAGCTAGGCAAGCTAGAGCTATGATGTACATTTGTATAGCCTTCTGCCAATTATCAGTATATGTTGCAAAACGACTTGTATTCAAATCAAAAAGGTATATGCACAGTCGGTAAACACGCCAAACGGAACCGCATATAGTTGAACTTTGTCACAAGAGAACGGGTCACTTCTATGACACGTTCTTCCGTTCGATAGCTGTGAAATGATTTGATCTAGGTCCCTACTTCCTGCCAATGGGTTGCTATAGTCCCACTGACTCCGTATGAAAGCAGTTGGGACTCTTGCGCGGGATTCATATTTTAAAAATATACGTTGCTATAATCTACAAGTGGATTCAACCACTCCTCCACCCAGTAATTTAAAAATTATAGTAAAATAAAACAGATAATGATTATATTGAAGACTCGACTAGCCGAAAGAAATTAATTGCATTAGAGATTATAAGAATATTTTTTTAGAAGCGTTTATTGTTTTTAGTGATATTTTATATTTTAACCCTTTAGGTGCCACATGTATTTTTTTTAAATGCTGTAAGTGTCGATAATCCATGAATATATATATTTATTTTTATTTTGATCACTTTTATTTTTAGACACATGTTTTCAATAATGTGACGTAATTTTAGAACCGTGGGTAACGCGTGACGAATTTTATGGCTCGAGCTATATATCGTTCTGTGGCACTCAAGTACAATAATGTATCGGAACGATATATCGTTCGGAGGCACCTAAAGGGTTAATAGTCACAATTAGATTTTTATAAAATATTTATGTTTTATGATATAAAAAAGTACCTACCTAAACTCTTAACTTGTGATAACAAAATTTTAAAGAAAAGCAACCGTAAGTCAAACTGATAAAAATATTTTTTTAATCATTGATTATATTAAAAACTTTTTTTGTCTTGTTTTCTAAATTTCTTTAAAGCCAATGAAAAAGTATACTTTCGTAACAGTAAAAAGTAAGGACGAAAAAAATTATTTTCTATTATTTTAAAAAACATTTTTTTTAGTAATCGCGCCACATTCTTAGTGGGCACCCTTTTGCCAGTAGCACGACACTCCCTGTAATTTTTTCATCCCGTCTATAATATCTTGTCAGAGTGTTGGCTCATCAATCAGGAGTAAGACAGTCCCCGGCCTTGCGGATGAGGCGGGGAGGGATGGGGGGTAGGGAAGGGGCTAGGCACTATTTTTCCCCGTCTGAAGTTTACACGAGTGATTTTTACGTAAATTGATTCGATTTGGTTTTTATTTGACCTAGTTTGTCGAAAATGATATTTAATACTTTAACTACGCGTAATACATCGGTGAAGCTATCAATTATTTGATCGATTAACGACCCTCCTCACTAGAGGTGGAATTCACCCAAAAGTGTTATGCAATATATGATTTAATCATGGTTTTAAGCTATAAAATTAGTATGATTTAATCATAGTTTTAAGCTATAAGATTAGTATGATTTAATCATGGTTTTAAGCTATAAGTATTATATTTAAGCTATAGTTTTAAGCTATAAGTATTATATTTAAACTATGATTTTAAGCTATGAGTATTATGCAATGTATGATTTAATCATAGTTTTAAGCTATAAGTATTATATTTAAGCTATAGTTTTAAGCTATAAGTATTATATTTAAACTATAATTTTAAGCTATGAGTATTATGCAATGTATGATTTAACCATAGTTTTAAGTTATAAGATTAGCATTATTTAATCATAATTTTAATCTATAAGTATTATGGAATGAATGACTTATTCATAGTTTTAAGCTATAAGATGAACAAAGAAAGGTTTCTACGGAGAATATATTTATACCAAATGAATCTCTTGAGTCGGGTCATTTCAAGAATCAGAATAACAGAATAGTATGCGTGAGACGATTTATTAATGTGAATGAAGCAAGGAGTGTGTGCCAAGTTTGTGTATCGGTTCCTATCTGCCTACCCCTACGGCATACGATGTTATGGTTAGTAAGTGAGCTATAATCATCATAAAATCTAAAATAAATATGTTTCTGACACGCTGATTGGCTGAATTAGATCAATTATTTGATACAAATTAAAAATTGGAACACAGAAATTGATGAAAAAATATTAATTTATTTACTATATTGTATACGCCCTGCTTTTACATATTTTGTTATAAAAATTCAAATTACAATAGTGACACAGGTGCAAAACACATCATAGGTAAAATAGATAGTCTTCACGAAATACAACAACTAAATATGTAATTTGTCTCACGAACAAATTCAGCAATAACATCACGTAAGTACCATTCCAAATGATTAACAGGGGCGAATATACAAAACACATTAATTCATTTATTATACAAAACACACCTCACATTCACTGATACTTATACTCTAGACACATGTCTTATTAATATTTGTTGAGGATGTGTGCAATAGTCGTCTTTTTGTGTTTCTATTCCGTGCAGTTGAACATATCTACTCTGTCTGAAAAAGAATTAATATGGAGTCTTGGTACAATTGAATTTTTGAATGACTCAGTCCCGAAAATATTATAACAATTGAATATGATTTTAGATCGAGTAGTGTAAAATGAATAGTGGCAGACTTGTATTTCAGATTTTGTGGCGAAACTTAAAACTTTATTTTTTTTGCATGAAAGACTACGTTTATTTACAATACATATACAACACGATAAACAAAAATATATTTCATATATTAAGATTAAAAATGAATTAATATATCCGTTGATACCTTCAAGGTTTATATTGAACATATCAAGAGAGATGTTATTTATCAGCACCATGCCTCGCGTCATGCTCTACTGAACCAACACGTCTGTTCTGCCATGTGGTATGCATAGCAGATGTGGTGCTGTCCCTGGCGGAAGTTGTTTCACACACTCGAGTACGTATGGACTTTCTATCAAATTGTGTATGATATTTTACGCTATTACTGCCAAGGGCCGCACTCGTAGACTGGAGATTTTGGTAGCGCGTCTCAAGTAAATAGATTCGATCAAATCATAAACCATCCACACAGCATCCTCAAAGACGGCATAGGCTCTTAGGGAAATTATTTCTCTCGGAGCCTACTTTGTGGAGGTAATGTTCAAAAATATACTCGTACATTTCAATACATAATGCTCATTAAGTGAATTTCCGTATTTAGCGTGATGTTTTTTTTTACAATAACTCCTACTTTGGGGATTCTGTGTGGAGGGTCTTTTTAAGGAAAGGAAGGTGCGGAAGTTCTGGGAAGAAAAGAGTATGAGGAGTGGGTAAGAATCTGAGGGTGTGTCTGATAGTGACGGACGTACTTATCCATCCCTTCCATTGCGATGCCAGGCGATGGGTTGTGAGAGTCCAGCTAGATAGATCAATGGATCTCCCTTAAAAGGCCTCTCTTAATCTGGCCCGCCACGCAATTGGTGGGCAGATGCATCCGCTGCCAAGACCTGGACAAATCTCACCCCATAAACCCGGGAATCCCTGCTAAGTCACTCAACGTAGTGAACCACTTGGTGTGACCTGTGGCAGAGGTGTTGGGTATCAAAAAAATGGATCGCGGGCGGTCTTACCCATACCCGCCTCCCAAATTGATATCAATCCAATATGACGTTAAAAAAATCATATGAAACAACTCGTCAATAAATTAAATTTAAAAAAATTAAGAATAACGCCCAACTTTATGTTATTTACGCGTGCCGGATAAAAAATCTACATTAAAAAAATCACGGTACAGTAATACAGTCCAAAAAAAGGCTTATACCTTAACACTAAAACATTCCAACAGACCATATCCGCATCCAGATGACCGTAACAGTTTAGGCCGCCGAGATTCCGCTGAATAATGTAGCCGCCTAATACCTGCCCCCCACCACCCCTTGGCCACCCCGCCCCCTTGTACTCCCGCCCCCCTAGACATCCCGCCACCGCCTCCGCCCATCAAGTATTCAGGCGGGGGGCGGGCGCTGATCGCTGCCGGGATCCTCATGAACTATGCACCACCGCGAGGGATGATTTAATAAGGAAGGAAAAATTAAACTGGTTTGCAACTCTTTTTAAATCGTCAGAAAGCCATATTCATACCATAAGTCAGAAATCGGATGTTTTGAGTTATGTATCAACTACTTTTAAATATGCCTTTGAAATAAAGTCTTAACAATAAGGTCTCATTAGCTCAATTGTTAGAGTGCTAATTCCGGTAAGACAGAGGTGCTGCTTTCGATTCCCTGATGCGATCGTCACCTTTTTATGTTCAGTTTCGTATTTCATTTGAGATTTGTTAATATTGTCTTCGATGATCAAATAAAGTCTTTTTAGATGGATTTTTGGTCTCTGCTAACCTACCACAGTACTACTTACACATTTATTTAGTGCTCTGAAGTTTTAGTTTGGGCTTTATAAATTGTGAATTTCTCTCCAAGACGCCTTCTATGTTTGTGATTGTCTTCGGATAGACCTTCGCTTCGTTCCCGATTTCAATTCACGCTCACAGCCTAATTTTTTTCATTGGTGGTCCTTAAATAATACCTGCCCTGATATTGCAGAGGTGTGCTTTCGAAATGGCACCAATTTGGACAAAGCTCTTAAAAATATCCCCAATGTGTGGATCTGTGCCCTGTAGTTGGAAAAAAGCCGTAATTCATCCTATACACAAGAAAAATGACCGCTCCAACCCGTCCACATCAGTCCTGTCCAAGGTGATGGAACGTGTGATAACGACTACCACAAACTGCTCACATACCTCGAGAAGAACAAAATTATTAACGACCGTCAATATGGATTCAAACGGAACCGCTCGTGCGGTGATCTTCTCGCGTATGTGACGCATGTTTGAGGGTGGTGCATGGAACGTTATGGTGAGACTCAAATGGTTGCACTGAACATTTTCAAGGCCTTTGACCGGGTATGGCACCAAGGACTTGTCAACACACTGCCTGCTTACGGACTTCCCACATCCTTGTGTACGAGGATTGCTGACTTTTTGAGGGAGAGATAGATTCAAATGGTTGCTGACGGTTTCACCTCTTCCTCAAATTCAATACCAACCCAATAAAAAGGTTAATGGTAATGATATGAAAAAATATTTTTTTAAATTTGTTAAAAATGAAAATAATTAATCTTATTATATACTCGTATATATGTGTGAATTTTCATCATCTTTTGTTTGGTTATGTTTTTTTCCCGTATTTCTATTCACTCGTCTGTGAAGGGACTATTTAATGGTGGAGACGAGGTCAAAAACCTCAAATTCTAACTGTGATTTTCCTGCTAGACCTATGAAACTTTTTTCTTAGCTTTTCTCATAAAGTATAATTAATAAACTGATTTTGTAAAGGTGTATTTAAGTTCGTAAGTATAAACACTTATCGTATTTTATTTCTTTCGGATACCATATACTTAATATAATATTATAACCGTAATCTTTTCTTCTATTACTTTTGCTACTTTATTGTTATCTATACGTGTATATACTTTTCTATAAAACTATTGTATTTTATTTTTTTTGTGTATAGCCACCATGGTTTTGTTGTACTTTTATGTTGAACTTGTATATTTTTCTAGAAAATTTTATACATAATTATTACTGTATATCCATGTCGGTTGTTTCGTTTGTTGTGTTATTTATACTTCAGTTTTAGAATTCACGGGATTTCTATGTAGCAAAGATATAAAATAATATTGCTTTGGAGCACAGACGTCTGGTGTCAATGCTGTCCTTGTTCTACCGGTATTTTAAAGGAAGATGCTCTGAGGAACAAATTTTCACACGGTTGACATTTGTCACATGACAACGGGGCGCTTCTACGACTCGTTCTTGTGTTCAACAGCTCGGCTGTGGAATGATCTACCGTCCTATGTGTTTCCTCCATCCTACAACATGGGTCTCTTCAAGACCCAAGTTCACTCCTTCCTATCCGCTAAAAGACCCTCCACACAGCATCCCCAAAGTCTTGAGGGAAACTATTTCCCTCAGGGCCTAATGTGTAGAGTTACCGTAAAAAAAATAATAAAATAAAATTGAATTATAACTTGGTTACCAGAGGCGTGAGACGCATACGCTAGACGAGGGCGAATAAGTATCAAACAATAATTGTATGCAGCTTTACTATTTATTTGCTAGTTTGGAATGTGTGTTGCGCGTCGTGTTGACTGTCTGGACGAAGCTAAGGGCGCTTTGTATTTGTTATTATGAGTGCCTTTTCTATTTTTTTTAAATTTTCAATACTAGTTTCTAACATCAAACTAAATGGTATGTCATTCAAAGAACGTGACGCAGTACATTGAAAGCTGTGTCCTAAAATGTTGCAACGTTTATAAGAGAGGGTTAAACTAGTCTATTCGATGCATTATGAAGACAAAAATTCCCAACAGGTGTCCGAAAACATTTTAAAACCGGATAGATAGCAATGCAAATAATGGTCAAGAAACTATTCACGAACGTGAATCCTATTTGAGAAAAATAATATAATAGCAAATATTTTCTCGTGCCTTCAACGCTTTTAAAATTAATCCAATTTTAAAGAGTCACGCGTGGAGTCCACCTTGACACAATTCGCTCTCACCGAATCTACGTATTTACCCATTTAATCTAATGCCCATTCACTTGAACCATTTGACTTCCACTTAGTGTTCCAGCCGACCCTCTGCTTGCATATTGCACGAGTACTGTGACCGAGATTCCATTGCGGGTTCAAGATATTATAATATCAATTCATCAACAGTCCACCGGCCGCATTAAGACCTAGATTAGACCCGCCACAGACCATAGACGACAGCCTCTAGACGAGACCGTTAAATGGTCGCTCTATATGCATTAGTAATGCTCTATGGTCGGGTCAGTACGGGGATTCCCCGCCTGACGGCAGCACTTATACTACTTGGAATGGCAGCAATGACTGCACGAAATGTCAGACACAATCACCATGTAATTTAATCTAATTGTAATAATAAGATTAACCCATTCCTCTGCAACTGTCTGTTTAGGTTTAGTCTCTAGTTCAGAATATCATTCAATAATTTTTTAAACAACTGGCTGATACCAACTGGCTGATACCACTGGCTGGCTGTGTACCCGGCCTTGCTCGGGATTATTATTTTTTGGAATAAAGTTATGAAGTTGTGAATTATTGATTGTCGTTTGGATGCCATAATTGATTTGATAGCTAAAGTAATGCCGAGTGACGACTATTACTATCTCTAAACAAAAAAACATTCATTTTAAAATTTTATTTCATTTCAAACATTTATTTTTTTCAAAATATATCTAAATAATAAAGTTCTTAAGTATGAACCTACTGTATTATACATTTTTAAAATATTTTACCCAAACAAACTTCCTTTTGAATACGTGATCTGTGGCTAACCAGTATGGTATATCTATGGGCTAACCTCAATATTACATGGCGGGTTCAATGTTTTTCATACTCATTTTAAAGCGTTATAGCAACAGTTTCACATATTAGATTTCATTCAAACTACTCTCTAATCCTTCCCGGCACTAATAAGAACAAACTTTACTATTTCCATTGAATCCGGTCAAGTAATTTTCGAGAAAATCTAGGATGCACAGACAAGCATTCATTTTTATATATTGAATTATTTATACGAGGGAAGTTCAATAAGTTCGTAGAACTCAAAATAAAAAAAAAAATGATTAGGGAAGAAATTTTATGTTTCATTTCTTAAATTAACCTTTTCAAAATTCAATAATGTTCGAGTCTTATTATATCATTTTAAATAAAAAAATTAAAAAAATTATAGTAAATTTCTCATTTAATTGAATTCTCATCCCAGCGAGGTCTGGCTTATTGAATGGGAATGGCATGGGAAACCGTTTTTTTTTTAAATATTTTTTACATCAACGTAACAAAAACGAAACAAAACAAATATAGCAAAAAAAGGAATTAAAGTCCAGAAAAACTTATTTTTAGTAATTTGTCAATATAATGAATTTTGTCAGCTGTTTGTATCGATCAATGAGCCTGTGCATTGTCGTTGTGGAAGAGATTTTTTTACGGTGTATTCTAAGTTGTTTTCCTCAATGGGTGGGCGTAAATTGTGGAAATCGTCAAAATATTTGATCCTTTTTCTAAACATACACGAAAAAATAAGACACAAAAAACTAGGCATGTCTTTGCCGGCCGATGGACTAGGCTTTAATTTCTTGGGCGGCCCATCTCCTCCCTTTGTCCACTGTTTAATCGTCGTAGGTCCCAAATCGATACAAAAAACTAGGCATGTCTTTGCCGGCCGATGGACTAGGCTTTAACCTCTTAGGCGGCCCATCTCCTCCCTTTGTCCACTGTTTAATCGTCGTAGGTCCCAAATCGATACAAAAAACTAGGCATGTCTTTGCCGGCCGATGGACTAGGCTTTAATTTCTTGGGCGGCCCATCTCCTCCCTTTGTCCACTGTTTAATCGTCGTAGGTCCCAAATCGATACAAAAAACTAGGCATGTCTTTGCCGGCCGATGGACTAGGCTTTAACTTCTTGGGCGGCCCATCTCCTCCCTTTGTCCACTGTTTAATCGTCGTAGGTCCCAAATCGATACAAAAAACTAGGCATGTCTTTGCCGGCCGATGGACTAGGCTTTAACTTCTTGGGCGGCCCATCTCCTCCCTTTGTCCACTGTTTAATCGTCGTAGGTCCCAAATCGATACAAAAAACTAGGCATGTCTTTGCCGGCCGATGGACTCTTAGGCGGCCCATCTCCTCCCTTTGTCCACTGTTTAATCGTCGTAGGTCCCAAATCGATACAAAAAACTAGGCATGTCTTTGCCGGCCGATGGACTAGGCTTTAACTTCTTGGGCGGCCCATCTCCTCCCTTTGTCCACTGTTTAATCGTCGTAGGTCCCAAATCGATACAAAAAATGTTCTTTTATTCAACTTCCTTAGTCCATCATGGCAGACCACTCCTTTAATATTTCAGATGGTTTGTGTATTTTTTCAGAGTCAGCATTCACGTCACCCATCTTGATAAAGCGTTTTACACGCCTAAATTATCAGTTAAAATTAAATGTCTGTATCGTGTCGATGTGCCTTAAATCCCTGATTTTAATGCAGATTCACTCGCTGGTCACTCAATACCATTTGGGGCAGCCACCTTTGGTCGGGAACCCCAAGATATCTGAAAAAAAACCCCAGACTCATCGTGTCAAAACCCTGTGCAAAATCGGGCATTCCGTTTGATAGATTCGCCTAACTGAACAAACGAACTGTAATCTTTGGAGCACTTCGAAGACGTCAGGTAGGAATGCTGTCCTTGTTCTACTGATATTTTAATGGAAGA
Source organism: Halesus radiatus (assembly GCA_022606495.2). Classification (NCBI taxonomy): domain Eukaryota; kingdom Metazoa; phylum Arthropoda; class Insecta; order Trichoptera; family Limnephilidae; genus Halesus; species Halesus radiatus. The sequence goes on along the minus strand of JAHDVE020011413.1, from coordinate 36,894 downwards.
TGCTTTGAGGAACTAGCGTCATTGACCCCTTCGGCACCGGTGAATAGTCGGGAAACATGCCAAACGCGCGCCCAGCATTTGCACACGGTTGACATTTGTCACATGAGAACGGGTCGCTTCTACGACTTGTTCTTGTGTTCAACAGCTCGGCTGTGGAATGATCTGCCGGTCTCTGTGTTTCCTCCATCCTACAACATGGGTCTCTTCAAGACCCAACTTCACTCCGTCCTATCCTCTAAAAGACCCTCCACACAGCATCCCCAAAGATGATATAGGCCTTGAAGGAAATTATATCCCTCAGGGTCTCCTGTGTGGAGTTACTGTTAAAAATGCACTTTAGGAACACCTTCTAAATTCTCAAGGGCCTGCCACTGCGAATGTCATCTTCCATGAATATTCCACCTCTTCTAAATCCAACTGCATATTGTGATAGGTAGGGGAAATCAATGTACAAAATGAGCATATTCGGTCATGAAAATTTTCAGGTTGGCACAGCCGAGCATGTTGAACACAAAACCCAATCGTATGAATAGCGATCCGTTATAGCGTGACAAATATATAACCGTGTACAAATGTTGGGCGCGCGTTGTCGTGTTACACAAACTTATATTTTTATGTGTAATATTTTTTGTTCCGGATAAACAGTTTAATAAGATAAATGTTAAGTCAACAAATTTCAATATTTTGGATACTAAATTATGCTATGTTTTCAAACAAACTATCGTTCCTCATTTGGCCGCCTGCACGGAAAACCTAGTACATCTGTAGCAAGAAAGAGAAATAAATTTAGCGATTAACGTAATTGACGTAAATCCGTGTCGAAATAAACGATTCAAGTTTAACAATTATTTTTATAAACAATAATTATTAGCCTGAAACACTCATCCAAATTGAAAAAAAACCTTCCGAGAAAAGATAAATGTCGCCGACAGGACTCGAACCTGCACCCTTCTGATTGCCGGTCAGATGCTCTACCGGTGGAAATATTTAAATTTTTTATTATATTTCTCTTTACAGGTGAAATATAATAAAAAACAGTAATTATTGAATGAAACACTAGTATATATTGATTAACTTGGCGGGTTTGCGATAAGCCGACGTAGCTCAACGGTAGAGCATCTGCCCGGCAATCAGAAGAGTGCAGGTTCGAGTCCTGTTGGCGACATTTATCTTTTCTCGGAAGGTTTTTTTCAATTTGGATGAGTGTTTCAGGCTAATAATTATTGTTTATAAAAATAATTGTTACCCTTTGCGCTATGCACAAAAATCTTGTCTAAAAAACTTTAGTTTATCAATTAATAAATATTGATTCAAGTTTACTCTAGAAAATTAGTAATCGAAGTCAAAAATCGAAGATTCAAAGCATTTCAAAAAGTTTTTATTATAAATTTTTTTAGAAATTTTTTAGAATGTTGAAATTTTTTTCAGAATCTCTATATATAAAAATGAATGATGGTCTGTACGTCTTCGATTTTCTCGAAAACTAATTGACCGATTTCGCTGAAAATAACACAGTTTGTTTTTTGTTTTTATTAGTGCCTGGAAGGTTTAGAGAGTAGTTTGAATGAAATCCAATATGTAAAACTATTGCTATAACGTTTTAAAATTAGTATGAAAAACATTGAACCCGTCACGTTGCATTGAGGTTAGCCCATATATATACCATTCTGGTTAGCCACAGATTACATATTCAAAAGAAGGTTTTTTCGGGTGAAATATTTTAAAAATAGAAAGCACAAGTAGGTGTCTACTTAAGAGTACTTCTATTAATTAGATATATTTTGAAAAAATAAGGAATCAAATATTTTTTTTATATGAATGGTTCTTTGTTTCTTGTGTCTTTGTTTAGAAACAGTAATAGTCGCAACAAGGCATTACTTTCGCTGTCAAATCAATTACGGCACCCAAACGACAAGCAAGAATTCACAACTTCATAATTTTATTCCAAAAAAAAATCGACCTCATCCGTACATCAGTCATATTACCAAATGTGGTATCGACTCCTGGCTTTAGTTTTACTTACCAACCGTCCATATCCCCATCTCATCCCCTACCCACTTAGCTTCACAACATTCCTCAAATTGGGGGAGCACAAAAATACAACGTTTTCTCACACATGCAGGTATCGCAGCCAGAGATGTCATGAACACAATGCTCATGAAGATGCATTGCTTGCATGCAACATATTTTGATGAGGAGGAAAAAAAACTTATTTTTGTATAATTGTAAAACTTCACACTGTAAAACTTGTCGAATCTTCAAAATCGAACAATCGTACATACAATTGTTACCCGTTTTTCGGTTTAAAAAAATATTCGGCGTAAGCAGGACCAAAGGATGTTTCTCAGTGACGCTTCAGAAGGGAATCGCTTTCGGAAGTGTTTACATACAATAAACATTATCCTTAATGGACATTACTTCAATTGATCATAGATCAACTATAATTGTCTTACCTATAGGTACGATATGTTTTCATTTCTGCAGCATTCACTTTCGTCCTTTCTCTACCAGTTCTATGCCTCACTGTATTTCAATGAAAAGCAGGACTTGTATATCAAACTTCATTATGGAACCTCCTTTGACAACTTATTACTAGGGGGCCAAGTTTGTATCTTTTGCGTCAAGTAACGCAAGTTAAATCGTCAACAAACAATACATTTTGACAGTTTTTATAAGCGCAGCGTCGTTTCTCGCGTTTGCTTAGCGGATTTGTCTCTTAACGTAAACGCAAACTTAACTTGATAGCGCGATACGGACTACCATACTGTCAAAATCTGTTGTTTATGGCCGATTTAACTTACGTTAGCTAACGTAAAATATACAGACTTGGCCCCTGGGTTCTTTATTGTAATGACTTGGCATATAGTCTGAAGTCAGAAACAAGCCTTAAAAACAATGAAATTAATTCAAAAATATACTATAGACGTGCAATAACCCGTCGAAGGCTCCCTTGGGGTTGTTTAATCCCTAATTACACTCGTATTTCCTCTCCCAGTGCCATGCCTCACTGCCATCAATCTGGGTTAGAACCGGAACTCAAATAAATAACCAAATATGTATGCAAAACTCATCAAGCATAACCTCATCCATACATCATCCATAGACGATACCAACAAGCCGTGTTAGTGAAGTTGTGCGGTGTGTTTTCTCAACACATAAGACATAAGACGAACACGGTATAGTAACATATCAGGGGTGAATTCATCGTGCTATATCGGCGGGGCATCTTTTCCAGTCCATCGGGCGGCAGTGAGCCGTGAAATCGTCGCAGAGATATTACAGTGGCATCTAGCGGGGACTAATTAGTCACACGTGCCGAGTTTACCCGCAAATATATCTACTAGAACTCACGGGGGATCCATCGTAAGCCATACGGTATGTCGCAGCTTGATTCGTTTACCAATGACTTTTATTCGTGCAAGTGATCCTTTGTAAATTAAGCAATTTTATTCAACATCATTAAAGCTACAATTCAGTAAAAAAGTACGTTCCTCAATTTTTATGGGTATTGGATTTGAAATATTCGATGTTCTAGTATTTTCTATCTGTCTCGTTTTCGTGCAATTCGTGTGGGAAGGAAGATAATTAGGTGTTGTATATTTGTTTTGCATACGAATCTATAGTTTTATTCCGGACTTGATGATATTTTGCACACTTGACCTTTGAAACAAGAGGAAGGTCACTGTCTATACAATATTTCGAAAAACTATCCCCATCCCCTTTTCCCGCGCCTTAAAGCAGAATTTTGGTACTTCATGATGAAATTTTGCTCACTTCACGTTCAGAATAAGAAAAAAATTACTGGGTAGGGGTAGGAGGGGTAGGGGTGGGAATGGGAATGGGATTGGAGGTAGGGATAGAAGTTGTTAATTTAATCCAAACCATTCATAACCCCGGACAACGTCGGGTACTTCAGCTTGTAAACAATAAATGTGTGTCGAAGACTCACGACGCGCCTCTGCCGGGGGTGACTATGTTTATTGGTTTATTTATTTAGTGTAGACCATATTACATTACATATTTTGATATAATCAGTACATATATAAACATCAATTATAAGTACATAACATTAAATTCACTTTTGCAAAAAAGCGCAAATCCTACCTCGCATCTCTCATATTCAACATCTTCCTAAAGGAAATCTTTCAACACATACCGAAAAACAACCTAAATAGTAATATAAAAATGACTAATAAACAAAAAAAAAGAATTCCATCACCAAGTTACTTACAAACTCTCCTTAGTCTGATTTTGTTGTACTTATTACTAATATTAAATACTTTTTTTTTTCAATAATTAAATCATTTTTATTATGCGTTTATAATGTTTTTTTTTCCTTTTTTTTATTACTACTTTTTTAAATATTTATTTGTGTATCTTTATCTACTTTTAAATATTTTTGATGCTTTGCATGCATTCTTTTTTAAATCTGTAATTTAAATTTAATTTATGTGTGTTTTATGTATTTTTCTGAATTTTTTCTTCATAATCCAACATGCATTTATTGTTACCCGTCTCAGAACAGACATCGTCTAGTGAGACGGGTAAATAACATTTAACTGTATCGATTATATATATGCCAATGCAATAAAATTGCAAAAGTTTTTTTATAAAAAAAAATATATATATATATATATAAGCTTCATATGTACTTTATTATTACTCTACATTAATCGAAAAAATGCATATCATACTTTAATAACAAAAACAAACAAAAAAACAACTCAGTTTTATTTTATAAATTTACCTTATGGATTACGATATTCTCGTATATTCTTTAATGTACATATATATTAATATGAACTAAACGTGTCAATTTGACTGTCCTAAAACGGGATTTATTCCTAGTTGGGCAGGCAAAGCTTTCTCAAATGTTTTTGTAAAAAAATGTATGTTCCAAATAAATAAATCTTATTATTATTATTATATAAATTTTATTATTTTTAATTATTTAATATAAAATAGACCACGTGCACATTGGTTACATGTATTCTAATACGAACATAATATCTACAAAAAACGTTTTTTACAATTTAAGTCGCAATATGCAAATAAGAATGACAAATCAAACATTCAAAATTACAACATTAAAAATTGCACTTTACGTATTTCGTCGCTTCCTTCGTAAATTTAAAAACATTTTACTCTTCCTTTATATTTGCCGTTATTTCTCGGAAGATCTTCTTGGCTCTATATAGTAATGAGGTTTGCCTTTTTTTTTCTTTCGGAAGGGAAGTCTTATTTCATTTCTTCTTCTCGTAGATTGGTTATGTCTGTGTTGATGTTTATTATTTTTTCTCAAGAATTCAGAATTTTGTTGGCCGTTAAACATTTTAAAGAGAAAAACTATTAGAATTAAGTATTTAATTTGCTTAAACGATAATACGTTTAGATCCCTTAGCATTTTTTTTTTAAACTTTGGCATATTTGTTTATTTGATATGAGAATAAACGCCCGAGTTGCCGGCAATGAAATGAAACCAATTAGAATAGTGTAAAGATAGTATGTGTACTTTGTACATAGCGTATTATGAGAGAGAAAACATTTTACTTCGGGATCGGAAAGGCAGAAAATGCTTACTGCATTTTCCACAATTTATTCTGTACCATAATTAGAGTCCAGTGAAAATTACTGACGTTAACTAATTTTCTAAAGACGAATGAAAATTTCATAATAATATTGTAGACTATCTTATTTAAAGATTTTTTTGTCATTTTAGTCCCAAATGACTGGAGCCAGTAGGACATGGGACAGTGGGACACCAATCTGTCGAATGTTGTGTGGCTAAAGTCCCACTGACTGCTGTCAATTGGGACTCTTGTGCGGTATTCATATAATTTATTTTTCAAACATATATTATACAGAATGTATCAAGACGTATCTGAAAAACTTTAACCAGTGGTTCCTGAACTTAAATAAACAAATGGAATAAAAAAATGATGTAGCAATTTGTTTTATTAATTTATGAAAAAAAATACCTATCCATAATCGTTTTTTTATTATTAATTTAAGACAGTTTACAAAAAAATATAATGTAAATAGTACCGGAAAAACTACTTTTTTATAGTTTGTCTAACGTTTTTTCACTCAGCGGGGCAACCGCCCCAACCTCCCGATCTAATTCAAACTGTTCAATACCAACTGATTGTTTATGTTTTTAGATTTTGAAAAAACTCCTTAGACCAAAATGCCATCTATTTTTTTTTTATTAATTTAAAAACATTTTTTTTCATGCAAAAAGTCCCGATAAACTATTTTTTGTAGTTTGTATAACGGGAGCTTGTTATTGAAAACTTTATCTTAAATTTACAGTTAAGGTTACAAAATATATCGTCGCTGCGTATATAATATATCTTATGTGCCGTTTCGTACATTCTGGGATGATCGAGTAAAACAGCTTTAAAAAATAATTGCAAAGACTAGATTCGCTAAAAAATAATAGATTTGTTAAGCTGGAAAACTGGCCTAATAATTGTAAAAAATATTTTTAGCAAATCTAGTCTGCAATTATTTTTTAAAGCAATTTTACTCGATCATCTCAGAATGTACGAAACGGCACATAAGCTATATTATAAATGTAGCGACGATATATAACAAACAAATTAAAGCATAAATATTTCTCCAGAATCTTACTCAAAGATACTTGTACAAAAATATATAAAAAAACATTGTAACGTAAATACTGATCCCGCTAATAAAGGCATCACTTATATTGTCTACGGAAGAGATTCGAGGAAATATCTATGGGAGACATCCGACGGAAGGAAGGCAGAGCGAAGACAAGATGGCTTCAGACGTGACTTGACACGGCGGACAGAGCCGGTAGTTTTTGGGAAGGAGTGTGATGTTTTTTTTAATTATGCTGTATTATACATCTGCGCCAACGAGCGTTTTCAACAACCATATACCCGATGTGGGTAGGAAGTCAAACTAATTATGGATGGTAACTTGGAGGGACAATAATCCATTTGCGCGTGCAGGAGCGCTGGATTAGAAATGTAACCATGCCAATGATGACCGAGAAATAACGTCGGAGCAAAAGGTACCATCTTCTTGTATTTAATGGATTCCACGGATGAGGTTAGCTGTGGCGGATGGCGCGGCCGTGAGACGTCCCAGATCTCGCGGATGGCGTATTGAGGAATCTGCAATCATCGGGACAAGCGCGAACCTCCCTGGTGTAAAAGTCGAGATGCCGTCTACAAGAGCCATCCTAATTAATTATATATATTTCGTTGTAGTACTAATCCTCCTCTCTATTTTGTAAGGTAACGACAACGTTACACTTTGTGTATCATTTAAACCTCATGATTTATAAACAACAGGGTTTCATTTCTGTATCTTAAATACATTCCGCTTCCCGAGCTGCATACATCGATCCCACCCACGAATACTGAGATAAGAGTCGAGCATCTAAACATAGTAGGGTTATGTTTGATTACGTTGTATTTTTAGCGACTCTTGGGTTGATACGTTACAACATAAATGACAACAATAAATCGTACTTTTTAATATTTCTATTTTTGAAACTGTTAATACATGGTGGAATTCCATTATATTATATTTATTTTATTATAATACACAATAAATCGTACTATATGTTTCACTTCAAATATACTCAGGAATCACTGGTTCGTCAGATATGTCCTGGAACACCCTGTATGTAAACATTTTAAAATGTGAATAAAGTATACATATACATAATCTCATTCACGCTCTCAATACAAGATTTAACACCGATTTTAACACATTGTAATCTAATATTAATTCTTTCGTCGAGTTAATGAGAACATAAGTATAATTCGCGCAGCTCCTTGCAAAATGCCACTTGCCCTGAATTCCATAAATTATACAGAGATACCGAATCCCGGCCCGCGGTCCTTTCACGCTCATTTTCTTAAATTTCCGCCACAAAGGAGCGCCTTATTTTTCGAGCACCGCAAACGGCATAGCTTAATGGCCAACCGCCGCCTTTTGATCCGGCGTTTGACCCTGTCCGGAGTATTGTAACGTACATTCATACCAGCTAACCGTTTCTTCTTTCTGTTTCCTTTCCTTTCCCCTCCCTAGTTTCGTGAAAAAACATCCTCGGGCATTCGGTGATGGCCAAAAGAACAATGCCCTGTGTTTTTTCACATTTCTGTACGAAACCTTCAAATAGCGTAATTAGAGCTGAGGTGACCAACACATTCGTGGGATTGTATCTTTTGCTGCATTTGTATAGGTACATTCCCGGCAGTGATCGACTGGGTCGTTTAGCCGATTCGTTTTTATGTAAATCGGCTCGTATGTGGAACGAGCTGCCGGCATCTATCTCTTTCCTACTACAGAATCCCTTCCTACAGCCCCCTCCTTAACCAGCCTCACAACGTTGCCCAACCGGGTAGCAATATAGTTCCCCTGTATGTGCTTGTACATATGGGCCCGCTCTTCTGAGGTGTCACATAAAATTATTAAAAAAGTGATGTCCTTGCCAAGTGTCACTGAGAAACAGCCCTTTGTCTTACGTGCGCCTACTTATTGTTTTTTTGTGAATACCGAATAAGAGTTCCAACTCTTTCCTACTGTCCGTAGCCAATGGGAGTATGGCATCCCCAAATGAGGTGTGCTGTTAGGCTGAAGGGGGTGGAGACATGAAGGAGATAGAGGAAAGTGGGGAAGTACCTAGCTTTTCAGATATGGTCACCATATAGAGCTAAAGTTTCAAGCAACGTTTCGATTCTGAATGGCGAAGCGTGCCACAAATATACTATATATTATTTTACATTAATTAAATTTGAAATAACAAATATTAATCAAATAAATTAATTAACCCGTTACTGGAATTGTAATAATAAACAATGTGTAATTATGGAGGACTTACCGAGCTGGGGCTTAAACCTGCGGGGCCTGGGTGGGAACCTGACGCTTTGGCCGCTGGACCAATTAACTTATCCATCAATTCCATAAGTCAATCGCCTTCAGCGCAGGTGTTAACGGCTCAACGCTGCATGGGTATACGAGTATAATACCTCATACTAGATACACAATATCGGAAGTGCCCACCGCACTGTTGACGTAGAACGGCGGCGGGTAATTCTGCTTTCTGCAATGGAACTTGGAATCAATAAATTGCAGGAAAGTGAACGGAAACTGTTGACAAACTGATCAACACCTGTGCCAAACATTTCCTCTATTTTGCTGTTAATTTTATCGTATTTTACCTTGTTGACTTTGTCACCCCATAAATTAATATTTTTTAAAGATTTTTTATAGTTTCTATTGATGAAAAAGTTCATTAAAATCATTTTCGTAATTTTTCTTATTTAGACTTAAATATGATTTTTGTAATATTTACGTTCACTTATTGAGGACGCTAAATATATTTTGTTTTGCATTAATAAATAAATCAAGCATGTAATATAAATAAATAAAAAATTAAGCAATCAATGATAATATTACAAAAATTAATTAATCAATGTTAATAAAAAATGACATGTTATTATCTGGGTGGACAAATACGTCGGGTCCACCCAGATGTCGTGGATTCAATTCATCTACTAGTTAAGTTACTGTGATATTTGTATGGCAGAATAATAGTCAATACCTCAGTTGTCTTCCTTTCGTGCCGTTCCTCTCCTACAAGATTACAGTTTCATCTTAATTATAATTGTTTTCCTTTTTTTAATACGTATGGTTGATAAGCAAGCAAGGGGTCAAGTCTGTATCTTTTTCGTTAGCTAACGCAAGTGAAATCGGACAAAAACAGCACATTTTGAAAGTTTGGTAGCCCGTATCGCGCTAACAAGTTAATTTTTCGTTTACGTTGAGAGACAAACCCGTAATGCAAACGCAAGAGACGATGCTGCGTTTATGAAAACTATCAACGTGTGTATTTTATGGCCGATTTAACTTGCGTTAGATAACGCAAAAAGATACAGACTTGTCTCCCTTTCTTGTATCTCAAAACATGAATTTTACAAATAGCTACATACATATTTGCTTATGACGGCAGTAATATAATGTAATGTAAATAGTGCTGTCATAACTATGAATAAATACTAACGAATTTTTGTAAATAAATAAGTAGTTAGGGCCCCGCATTAATCTCTCGATAATTTAGATTTAGGCAAGAGGTATCTCGCTGTTGAAAGGCAGATATGATCATTCGAAAGATAGAAAGGGCGCGCCAATATGAAGAGCGTTTGTAACAAATGGGCGTAAGTGACAATTATAAAAATATTAATAAAATACGACATATTTAAGATAGATCAAAAATCTCAAGGCGAATGTCTTAAATAGCATTTAAAGAAACACTATGTTTTTTTTTTTCAAACCTATAACATGGTAAATTAAAGAACAAACCCTTTTTTTTCGAAGTATACATTACGATTTTTTTTCTATCAAGGGAATTTCATATAATTACATTTTCAGCCCGTTGACTGTCTAGAGATTATCTTCAAAAAAAATTTTTTTTTTTAAGTACATAAAACATCCAGTTTTTAAGAGATATTTGTAATACATCCATAGAAATTCTGTTTTGCAGAGCCTTAAGGGTGGTTTTAACCCGAGTTAAAGATGAAATATCAGCGCCGTAAGCTACACTGTCCACTGTTCACTATTCACTGTTCACCGTTCACAATTCACCGTTCACTATCCACTGATGGCGGAAAAGTGATTGTCAATACGGTATCAACGTCTAGTTTTATCTCGTGAACAATTGCGAAGCTCGTAACCCCGTTTATCTCATTCAGAGCTCTAAATAAGTCGCCCGTTAAAATGCTGAAGGAAATGGAAAAGATAGTAACGTATTAGACATTCATTTACGTGAATAAATAGAGTATTGATCATAAGATAGATTACAAAATTAGTATTCGTCCTCGGAGGTCACCGACTTCACATTCTCCAAACATCTGCTCAACTAATCTAAACAATTTAAGAGTCCCTCTCTTAGTCTTTAACTTGATTATTACACGCATATCATCCTTACACTTTTTTCGGATCTAAATATTAATTGTACCTATTAAAAAGGGTGGTTTAAAACATCTGACTTTACTTCATTTTACATTGAGTCTGATGCATGAAACAGACTGATTGAACCCTCTCGTATGCATGCTACAATTTGTTTTCTTTCTTTTAACACATTTTATTCTCACACAATAAAAAGAATTAAAAACAAATGCCGAGAGAACAATTAAACTACAGTTATCTGTTAAAATTTGTGAATTTATGAAATTTGAGTGATAAAGTATTATTTACTTCAGTTAATAAACTTCCATGTACCGGCCTGAAATATCAGATTAACCATACCGTTCTATTATATTGCAACAATACTGCGATGGCTGCATAATTTAACACCCCGGTATATAGAATTCAAAACGTTGGTAATATGTATGCACGTATTACAGATATAAGGAATGTATCGCTGTTACAATACAAACATGTACCCACAAACTCATTTATCTACTCTGATATACTCACAGTGAATGTTCTTCTGTAGGTTTATTATTTATTACAAATTATTATACGCAAATCTCTACCTATCGTAATGACGTATTTATTATTTAAATTTATGATGATAGAAATATGTTTTTTCGTTCATCAGTCCAAATTTTTATATACCTTCAATAGACGCTTATTCTTGCCTTGTTATTTTCAGAGTTTCCTGAATTTTGTCTTTGTTGTAATACACGCTCATAGGGCTCTTTATTTCTTATGCATTTGTTCACAATATAGTCTATGTCTTGTACTTTATGTTATACTATGTAAAAGCCGAAAGGCGTTAATGTTTCAAAAAATAAGAAATTAAACAAATTCAATTAAAAACTTTAAAAATCAGTAGTATAAGTATTCGAGAGTTAGATTCGAGAATTCACTCAAGCAAGGGATCAGTGACGATATGTGAAAGTTTTTTTTTAAATTGAATTTGGAAAAAAAATCACCGAGATCAAAATGCCATCTACATTATTAGCTCCAAATAAGTTCAGAATCACGGGTTAAATTTTGTCTGGAACGTCCTAATACCCCCTACATAATATCAATTTGGGAGGCGGGTATGGGTACCGCCGCCCCGGGAACCATTCATTGGATAACCGACATATTTTCCATAGGTCACCCCAAGGGATTCGCTACGGCGGGTGACTTAGCAAGGGTACCAGGTTCATGGGGTGGGGTTTGTCTAAGTTTTTCTGCCCGTCGGCTGCGTGGTGTACCGGATTGGGAGAGGCCGGTTGACGGAGACCCCTTGACTCCCCAGCCAGACTCCCTCGACCCATCGCCTTGCATTGCAGTGAGGAAGACAGATTAATACGTTGTTACTCCTGGACGCACTCCTCAGACCTTTTTCCTTCCCAAAGCTTCCTCTCCTTCCTTTTCTCATGGACCCTCCCATACAGCATCTTCAAAGATGAGATAGGCCCTGAAAAATAAAATTCCTCAGGAACTCCTATGTGCAGATTGTGAAATTGTTGATTTCAGTGGCTCCCTTCCAAAAGAGCCAATGTCAGTTTTTCAAATTTCACCAGACCACTGTAGAATTTGGTAATTTAGCAAGTTTTAATTTGAAGAAGCACGACTTTCTTTCTTAGGCCCCACGAAATCGAAAAATATCGAAAGTAGACATAGGTCTTTTTAGAATTCGGAAGATATCCCAATTTTGTAGCGAAATCGCAGAAGAAGATATGTCGAAAACTGACATTGGCCCTTTTAGAAGTAAACCACAGTATTATTAATACAATATAGTATTATAACACATTGTATCGTAATCTTAGCAAACATTTGAATTGAATTGACAGCTCTGCTTACTGTGTAGCGTTGCCATGTTTGTCACCAGCGCCCTTCTTCTAAATCCAAGGGTAAGCGTCTCATTCCCCCACACGTGCCGGGGTCGTAAACGTCTTTACTATTGTCGTCGCAGTAAAGCAGATTGCAATGGCCACCTACCTCCCGCTGCAGTCTCCCCTCTACTCTTCCGGTGCTGTCACTTAGCCCCGCCGGATGTCCGGTACTCAGCCAGCTTCGCTAACTACAGTATCGTCTTCGGAGCAAATATCAATGCCGTGTGAAATAATATTGTCTCGGATATTTTTAACATTTTATTCGAAGGCCGAGATTTAAAAAGAGTACGTTTAAAAGTTTAATTTGTAAGTAATATTATTATTGCTTCCTTTTAGCAAGTTTTAGATATATAAATTCTCAGATTGCTCAGCTTTATATAGCAGCGTTTTTAGCGATTCAACCACCTGATGGACGTAAATTACTTGATTTATTTATAACATCTGGTTTAGCGATTTAAAATATTGGTTTTGAATCACTGTGGCTGAGTTGGCATCGCGTCTGGTTCCTCTATCACATCACGATACACAAAATATCTACCAATATTGTCGATCATTCGTAACCCGGGAATGATTGTCTTTGTTTAAAAGAAATATATATTTTGTATACATTTTTTTATATATAAGTACGGAATGCCTTGGCACTCTGTCTTGGCACACACTCCTCGCTTCACTTACTCAGTAATAATCATTAACATTGCCTCAAAATTAATGCACGCCAGGTATTTTAATTCCTAAACCGTCAGTGGACGACATCGGTGATTTTTTTAAATTTAATTTGTATTACCCGTCAAAGCTAATAAGTCTGGGTTAGGTTAGTGAACTGACATAATATATGTCACCACCTTACTTAGAAAATGACCTTTAGCAAATATACAAAGGGAAAATATGGTTTATTTTTAAATTATTTTTTAATTTAGGGAACACTTTAATTCTACTTTACATACTTTTCTTATAAAATAGAAAAGTTATAATAGAATTTTGAACAACAAAATATTAAGATTTCTAAGATTTAATCGGAGATCTACGTTATGAATCGTAAATAATTAAGTAATATTCCTTACTGCTTCTTATCTAACTAATAATTTATTGTTATGTGGTTTACGTTGCAACACATTATTTTAATAATATAATATGGCGTTCATATCTTAATTTGTGAAAGAATGTCTTACGGATCTTACTAATGTTTTAAGGATGTTTTTCCTGTGGATGTTATTTGTTTATCAATAATAAACTGTCACACTCGAATGTGAGGCATAACAACCTCAAAATTGAATTTTAATGGTTATAATTGTTTCAAAATCCACATACATTATTCATAAATCATCTGTAAACATGTTCTAAGTTGGACACAAGCATCCTCGCTCGAAATTCTAGTAAATAACTCTTTAAAACGTAAAAAAACCTTGGTGTTGTTACAGTAATGAACATTTTTACTACCGATTGATTAACTTTCCACCCTGCTAAGCTGTAACTCTAGGCTTTTCAAAATGACTCCGAATAATACGTAAATAGTTACCATAAAATAGACCGCAAGATTTTAACTTCTGGAACGCCAAAGCGCCATGTGGCGCTTCCACGTTATAGCGCGTACAGCCGATGATAATATTAAGTATTGAAATAATGTTAATTTGATCAAATCGTATGTTAAAACCACACGAGGAAAATTCCGTGTGTGTTTTATACCCGGAGAGATTTAAAAATTCAACGTGTCAGTTAAACATACCCAAAACATCGCAAATCATATCTACCGCCCCCGTTCATAATTTATTTCCCGAAATTCCACGAAAACCCACGTACATACTCCCCCGCCCCCCGTTTGAAGACCACCCCGGTGCGGTGACTGCTGCCTGCTAGAATACCTGAATTTTTTGCGTTGCCGAATTCTGAAACAATTCATTGTGTAGATACTGGGTACCGCACGAGTGCCATGGCTTTTAAAAACACAAGGCGATTTTTCGGAAGTAAAATCACTCGTACAATCGTGGAACTAAAACTAAAAAAAAAAACATGTATTAATATGAATCATAGATGAGAGTGCGCGCGTGCGTTCATGTTTTCAAATATGGAATTTTTTTCTTGAATACCCTATCAATTTCATTGGCCGATTGAGTCGAAGTGTGTGAGTAGATTGGCAACACCAGGCAAAATAGCGAGTGCGTAGTTTCCTCTTCTAATAGCAATAAACAGTAAGTGACAGTACATACAACGTGGTCTAAGCGACGCTAGGTTTTGGTAAGTGGCGATATTTGAACAAATATATATGGATGTTTAAAGAAATTTTTACAAGAATTTTTGACTCCAAATAAACTCAGTAATAGCTGGTTAAAGTATTTCGCGTGCGTTCTGATACACACTGGCCGTTACACTCGTAATTTTTTTCTAAGGAGCTTATGACAAAATTATCAATGAAAACAACAATGTAAGTGACTTACCGTAATTTATAGCCACTTACAGAAGTCGTAAGTGATGTAAGTTTTTGACATGTGTAATCGTGTCCGCGCAAACTTACCGCCTTCTCACACAACTTATGAAAGTAAGTTCACAGTGGTACCTAACGCGCCGATGAATTAAAAGGTGGGTTTTCACAGTTTTTTTTTTCATCTAAAAATCAGTATTTTTATTAAAAAAACTAATATCTGAGATAATTATTTCCTGAAAACAATGTAAAAGAGAACACTGGATAAAACGCAAACAAGTATGTACTATAAAACGAATGTTGACGGGGAGAAAATTAATTATTTGACGCCAAAAATCAAGGGATATAATTTTTTTGTCAGGTGATAAAAAAAACTTCCCAAAAATGAGCGTCCTTCTTTTTGATTAGCGGTCAAATCCTTTTTAATATGACATATTTGAAATCAGTTTCTGTCATCTGTCTATCATTCGGATAAAATTAAAGAACTTTTTTTTTACGTGAATACCGCACAAGAGTCTCAACTGCTCTCAACCGTCTGGAGTCAGTATGGCATCCCCGATTGGGGAATGTTGTGAGGCTGAAGGTATTGGGGAGGGGAAGGAGAAGGGGAAGAAGAAGGTGGGGAAATGCCTGGCTATTCAGATCTGGTCACCAAACACGGCTAAAAGCCATTTCAAGCAACGTTTCAGTTCTGAATGGTGGTCTTTCACCAGGGCGATACTGAGAGAATCTTCCACTCAGGAACGTGCGCAAATATACTATATATTATTTTTTTAATTAATTAATTGTGAAACAGTACAAATCAATTAAATAAAACTTACTTGCGCACGCCGGGATTTGAACCCGCGACCTCCGGATTCGTAGTCGATAGCCTTACCCCACGACCACGGAGGCCGTCGAAATGCTATTGGTCCTCAATTCTTAATTCTGCCATTAGCAGAATGAAAGCTAATTTTTTTTTTATCTCAAGCCAACTTCTATTCCAAGACTTTTTTTGGGCTCTTTAGTCTTTTTGAGTATAAATTAAGGCACCAGCAACTCGTTGTTGGCAGAACTGAATAAATTAACGCAAAATTTCCTTACCAAATTCATGGAAAAATAACGTTTATATTAAATATTTGTTGAATTTTTTTCTTTCTTTGTATGGTTCATTATACCGTGGGGTAGGTAGAGCTTTTCAGCCTTTTTTCGAACTGCACGCCACTGCCTGAAAGTAACTTCTTAAAACTTACGTAAGTCGTAAATTTTACTTACGAGTGTAAAGCTAGCCTTAGAAACCAAATGTAGAAATAAGATCCATTAGGTGGCTGGGTGGTAAAACTATGTATAACCCTATTATGAATTGGGTGCTTAGAAAATAATGCAATGCCGATGTAAGTGCAATGAAACAAATTAAGAATGGGACGCTTTGATACTTTGTACGTCTAGATGGGATTTTTTTTTTTAAATTAACTCCACACAGGAAGCCCTAGGGATAATAATTTCCCTCGGGGCCGATGTCACCTTTGGGGGTGCTGTGACAAGGGTCTTTTAAGGGGAAGGGAGGAGGTGAAGTTCTTGGAACGAAAAATGAATGAGGGGTTGGTAATAATAATAACTGGTGGGGGGCTGGGGTCACCCTCTATCGGCCTCTCCGTCTCCGGCCCACCTCGTAGTTAGTGGGCAAACGTCTCCACCGCCAAGACCTGGACTAGCCTCACCCCATGAACCCGGGCTCCCTGCTAAGTCACCTAACGTAGCGAACCACTTGGGGTGACCTATGACAGAAGTGCTGGTTATCCAATTAATGGTTCCCTAGCGGCGGTACCCAAAACCGCCTTCCAAATCGACAAATCGAGAAAGGAGTTTAAAATAGATGAAATAAGTTAGAAAGGCATGACACAAATACGCGTGGCGGGGCAGTTGAGGTTACCCACCACCTATCCAACCCCGGTATAAGTAACTTATGGATACTCCTTCAGGGAGCACGTCAGGACTCTTTAATTTTTTTATTTTTCTATTTTTTTTAATTATACAAAGCTCTAATTTTTTTAATGACTCTTATAACCCCCAAGTACAGGTTAGTTACAAACGCACATCAAATTGGTTAGTACAGATACTTACGTCGACAAAATATAGCCCTTAGTGGCTCTTTCTATCGATATCCGGAGTAATCCATGATGGAATGCGGGAGTGCACCAACAAACCTAAGAGTAAACACAAACATTTTATCCAGAAGAGACTGTATCCACGAAACCTCCACAGCAGTGCAGCGGTTTCCTGCTTCCGACACTCTTCCCAGTGAAGTACTGCACCAGCCACCCGGAGTATCCCTCAAGAAGAGTGTATTTGGGAGGTAGGGTGAGAAACACCTGAAGACTCTAGGGAAATAGAGGAAATCCAGATCGCCGAGAGCGTGCCGCTAGGTTGAGGTTACGGAGAGAACAGTAGCTGACAATGCGTGCCCCACTGGGAAATGCGCAAGGGTCCGGCCGGTGTCCGTTCCAGGTAAAAGTGATATTTATAAATAAAAAAGGAGAGAATTTACGTGTCGGGGCTACTGTAAATAATGTGACTGAAGTAACGAGTGAGTGTCATCCTATTCTATGTATATGCATGATGATTCTACACCACGGGGAAATAGCGCGATGAGTTTCTTAACTCTTGGGAATACAATGCATAGGGTATTGTATACTTTTCAATAAATAAAAAAATATTAGTATTGTAAAATATCATTGCATTCTTGTTTAAATTTTTGAGGTTTTTGTATATCGCCAATGCTACTATTATGCACCTCAAATTATATAACAATGCATACATTCTAGAGATTTACCAATTATAATTATATATATCGAAAGGTTTAAAGTTGTCAAAAACAAACCACTGATCCAAAGTGGCTGATAATGCTAACATATGATAAAAATATGTCTACCAACATAACAAAAAAAACGATAATCGAATGTACACAGCCCGCGGAAATTCAAAATGCACCTTTCCTTTAGAACACACCTCGTATATTGGGCACTCTGATAAAGTAGTAGTCCTTCATAATAAGTAACTCCAGTGAAAAGTATTACGGCTTAAAAAAATTATAAATCATTATTTAAAAGTGAATAAAATATCATCTCTTCAAAGCACCCTGTTATGCTGGTACAATTGCATTCGGAACACCTGACGTCACGGGTCTCGTCCGCGCGTATTCTGGTTATGGATTTGTATTGGAAAATTTATTTGTCGATTTTTTTTTTCTTTTTTTTTAGTTTTGGCGAAATTGAAATTTTATTTGGGTGACTTTAAACTCTGTAATCGTTATTTAATAAAAAAAAACTATTATGAAAGAAATAAGAATATTCATTGGCAAACCAATTGTCATCCTTATTTTGATATTTTAACCTCTGATATAGATTAGGAGCCTTTTTGGCGGGCTTGGAAAAACTGAAATTTTGAAAATTATGTTAACCATGAAAATTTTGAAAAAAAAACTGGTATATAAGTTACTGCAGTTCATTATTGATAAAGGATTTTTGTTTAGGGAAGAGTAACAAACTCTACATTCGAGGAAATTAATAGTACACCACTGCTAACCCTGGACAAATTGCAATTACGCCCCTCTGTTGAATTTGGCAGCCACCTCTTGTCTGGATTGTTAAAGTACCTGAAAAAAACCTTGAAACTGTGCAGAAATGGACTATCCGTTTGATAGATTCCCCTATATTAACAGATAGATTGCAATCTTTAGAGCACAGGAGTCAGGTGGAAATGCTGTCTTTTTTCTATCAGTATTTCAATGGAGGATGCTCCGAGGAACTAGCATAATTGATCCATTCGGCACCGGTGCAGAGTCGGGAAACACGACAAACGCGAGCCCAACATTTGTACACTGTCGAAATTTTTCACATGAAACGGGTCGATCTCTTCAAGACCCAGGATCACTGTTTCTTTTACTCAAAAATACCCTTCACACAGCATCTCCAAAGATAGCATAGGTCTCGTGAGAAATTATTTTATTAGGGCTTCCTGTGTGGAATTAATTATTGTTAAAAACAATTTTAATGTCAGAAAAAACATTTATGAAAACCATTGAAAAAAAAACTGACAAAAAATATAGTATTCGTGAATCTAATGACAAAAGGTGAAAGATTATACCACCTAGAATCAAAACGTTGCTTGAAATGGCTTTAGCTTTGTTTATTTACCAAATCGGAACATCCAGGAAATTCAAAATAGTAGAAGATGAAACTAATTATTAACAACAGTTCCACTTAACCTATGTGACACGGTTTCTTGCATCTCCGCATTGTGAACATTTTCTAAACAATCTAATCCGATGAAATGAAAATAAGTGCTTCAACTCTTTACCTTGACTGCGATATCCACCATTTTCAATCTACTCGGAAACCGTACTATCAATCACTGATTCAATCCATCCGCTTGTCTGTGAAATTAATAAGTCTCCCTCAGCTTCCTGTACTACCGCGGGCTGGCGGCTTATTGGACTGCGATCGTCAATCCACAAACATACATACGTTCATACATGGATACATACATACATATATGAATGCGAACTGCTACATGTTACGTAACGGTCCACAGGCATCCCTCTCCCGTCAAGAGGTTTGCGTTCCTGCAAAACACACCAGACGCTTAAAGTAACCAACAAAACTAACAACTAAATCACTAGGAAAGTATAAATCGAAACGTTGCGCGTTGTTTCAAATGGTCTTATTAGCGGTGTTTGGTGACCAGGTCTAAATAGCTGGGTGCTTCTCAACCTACCTCTTTCCTATTTCCTTCCCTTCCCTACACGATTATCGGGGATGCCATAGTCTCACTGGCTCCTGGCCGTTTCTCCTCGGGAGTGGATAGAGAGGATATTCCAGAGCTTAGCTGTATCTTGACACATACTCCTTTCTTTGTTCACTTCACACATTATCTCATTCAAACTTTTCTTTTATTCTGACTCTTGACATAACCCGACTAAAGTATTTGATTGTTTCGTATCTTCCACGGGCATCTCCGATTTCATATATACATACCCTCCTTACATACTGTCCTTCGTTCATACACTCTACTTGGATAGAAAACCGTTTAGATCATAATAAAATATGTGTAGCCGTTGTATTACCCTCTTAGCCGACTGAATTATGTAAATCAAATGGTTATATTCAAATAAATTAATTTTCAAATCAAAACGGGGAAATCGATAGAAAAGATGTGTTAATGCTAGAGTAACAGAGCTGCAATTTAGACTTTTGAAATGCATAGCTTAGAACTTCGATCGAATACTTTTACTAGAATGTCTTCTGTCTTTCCTCCTACAGTTAATCCCTTCCAACAGCCCCCTCCTTAAAAGGAATATATAACCCAAAAATATTGCTACAAGCTGTGCGTCTTATGTCACCACGAATGTAGGTAATAGGCATAAAATTCGCTTGGCAAACGGAGTCTGGAAATGTCTTTTGTAAGGACAAAAAACGGTTTTTATATGTTTTGTGGAGAAATTTGTAAGACAGAAAAATAATCTAAGGAATCTTTCACAAACAATCTTAGATATAAGGCAGTATTTTTTAAACTTGTTTCTTACATCCGTTCCTAATATCTAATGAAAAAATATATATTATTTAGTAGTTAAAGCTAATATTTTTTCAGCGTAATTAATTTATTTTTTTTTATTCTTTTGAAGGGAATTTCTAGGAAAGGGTTTAATTTATCCAAAGCATATATTTTTCTTTTTATAATGTAAATGGATCCGTAATATAGATTAATCTAATTAGTAATTTCACTGATAGCTTCGCCTTAACCCGTCTCACAACGTTGCCCAACCGGTTGGCGATATGGTTCTCCTGTATGTGCTCCATATAGACAGGGGTGCTCTTGCGAGGTGTAAATAAAAAGGTTTAAAAAGCAAAAAAACCTTACCTAGAAAAGAAGTGTTTATCTGCATATTTACTCCTGTCTCCAACCAAAATTAGCATAAGAAACATATTTGACTTAACCTTGTTAAACGTCTGTCATATTTTTTTCTTCTTTTTATTAAAGAGCTATTAAATAAATAAATTTAAAAACTAAAGCCTTTAAAAATAATGAAGACCCAAGTTAGAATTATATTTGGAGGATCACCAACACAGTTCCTCTCGATGATGTGTCCAAATATTAACACTTCACGAATGTCTGGCAGATCCTCTCGAAGCGAGGTTCAGATTTCTAACAGTTCATATCGATGCGGGGTTCAAAGATTAATATGTCACGGATTTGTGACAGTTTCTCTCGACGCGAGATTCAATAATTAACTTTTCGCGGAATTTTTGACAGTTACTCTCGATGCGGAATTCAAAGGTTAACAATTCGCGGGTTTTTGATTCGGTGGCCAAAGATTCACCGGTTGAAATGTGAACATTTGCGTAATAATTTATAATTGTTGCCTAATTCGCACAATACCGTATAGTGGTCAAACGTATTACGTATCTCACTTGATAATGGTGTCATTGGATGGAGAGGTAAAATAACATTTAAAAGCAACAAACCGATTACCCGTTTCTGAACAAGTTGAGTTACGAGTTTTTTTGATAAGTGTTAAATTAGAAAAAAGTTTCCCAAAAGAGGGCATCGCTTTTGTATAATAAGACAGATTTAAAAAAAAAATAATACAATCTTGGCCGCCTGCAGATATAAGTATATCAAGCTATACTAATATGGTATTGGTATATAGTCTACAAAAGAAGTAATTAAAACCATTGAGTGACATGTTTCCGTGTAAAGACTCAATTGTCCCATCTTATTTAGCCATCACTCTCCTGCGCGTTGCAACCTCAATTTATTGTGTGCAATTTGTCTCCGCGCACCCTTTGCCCCTGGCCTCCGCAAGCCGTGCGCCTGTAGCGCTGCTGCCCCCTAGTGGGAAATTTCAAATTCGTCGGGACTTGTTTTTTATGGCTGTCAAGCGCGTAATCTGAATATAGACCGTTGTGGCATGTTCTGACATATCGACACCTGTTTAAATAATGTTTACGAGTCAGAAAAAACTCATATTTTGTTAATTTTCAGTTTTTACCATTACCCGTTAAATTCACCGTTGGGGTTTTTGAAATGGTGAAGAATATACATATGTGATTTAATTTTTTTTTTTACTTAGCTATTTAAAAACCTTTCTTAGCAATCCATTAGGCGGACTTAGAAATCTATCAATTACCTGACAACAAAACAAAACAAACAAATAAACACCAAATGCGCCTGCATTACATTTCACATAGAAACCTACACAACCTACTTATCCTAACCTAACCTAACTAACATAACGCTATCACATAAAACTATAAAGTGTGGGCCTTAGCATTCAGTCAAGCACAGTAGAGGTTTTCTCTAAAGAGCGATTGTGCAGGGAACTCCGATTAAAAATATGAAAACATAAGAATAACTTGTATTATAATATAAGCACTTTATAAACAACGCGCCGTATCCCAAGCAAATACTTCATAAAAAACCGAAACGACTCAATCCGACCTATGTTGAAGTTTTTTCCCAGCGCTAACGAAGGAATTCAAGGAATGTTTAGACACGTGACCTCACAAGTGTGATGAGTTGTACCGAGATGGCACCCTCGGTCACTTTGCCGGCCGTCTAAACTTTATACAATAATAATGCAAGTTAAACGTGATTATTACAAATGTCAGTAGGAAATATTTGTAATTTATTTTTTCTTCTTCCTGTATTTCTCTAACCGTTTGATTTTAATGGCATTTGTAAATTAACTAGTAAAACGAATAGATTATAATGCATTATTTTGTTTTCGATTTTAAAATTCAATCCTTTTTAGATAAGTTGTTATATTCCTCAAACGCTGTATTGTCTCAAGTTGCTGGTAATTATAGTAGCCCTCCCACTTACTTTATTTCGCTCTCGTGAATTTCTGATTGAACCCCCAGTTAAAAACACCACGAATCGCCACTGGTCAAGCGTACGCATTTATTACGATTATTTTAATAACATCGTACCTACTATTTGTAATTCTATTGCAAATCAATTGTATACATCTTTCCGGGAAAGATTCAAACAAAGCAACAATTGCACCACTTGTAGTGTACTCCGCTGGGGGGGCGGAAGTATATCCTGAGTTATCATGATCCATCGACTTCATCCGCTCCTGGCACCGCAATCCAACTTAGGGAGCGTTAAATGAGATTTACCGGGACACCTTCTGCCATCCACCTCCCACTAGCTTCACCCCCTTACCCCTAACTAGCTGCGGGGGTAACTGACAGATGCGGCCTGCTTAACAGTTTAGCAGTTTACCTGGGTTTTTCTTACTCTTTAATTTGGCAGAGGGTGACATAGCGTTTTACAGATAGCGTTTAATAACGAATGTTTAGGTATTATATTTTATTGGTCGATAATAAACATGAATATACATATTGAAAAATATAAAGTTTCGAAAGCTTTTCGGTCCCTAATAAAAAAATTATCAGATACCTCAGTATGCGGGTCATGCTAGATTCGGAAGAAATTTCAACTAATAGTTTGCAATAAAAAATAAAAAGGAAAATTCTTTAAAAATATGTATGTCTTATAACAAGCATTATGAAATTATCTGAATTTCACGTTTTTTTAGAAAAATTGTATTGAAAAATATGTAACATATATTGCAAATGGAAAATAGTTGGATAGTCCTAAACTCAACACGGAAAAAAGTGTGGAAATTTCATGAACCGATAGTTAAAATAAGTCACTCTATTGAAAAATATTATGGCTTAAAAACTATATATTCATGTAGAGAGTACGTCAACAAATGTCGATTCTGAATACATGAATTTTATGAAGATTTTTAATTAATCACTTGTTTGTGACATGCCTCCTCGGGCGTTCCCGATTTCTTTTACCATTAACTTTCGAATCATATATTTTCCTTACACTCCTTTCTTGTTCATCCACACTACATAACCAAACCATCTAAGCGTCCCCTTTCTTAATCTTAATCATCACGCTTACATCAGCCTTATTTCCCTATATCTTTATTTTTTAGACGATTACACAATGTTTTACCACACATACACCTCAGAGATCTCATTTCTACAGCATTCAGTCTACTTTCATCCTTCTTTTGCCAGCTCCATACCATTAATGGAGTTTCCTAGATTTATCCTTCTTTCAACATCCCTATCAGCCTTTCCATCTCTCGTAAATATGCTCCTTCCAAATACACAAACTCATCTACCAGTATTCATCATTCACAACCATATCGGTCACTGTTTTCGTACTCTCTCCTTCAAACACCATGACTTTAGACTTACTTAAATTCGTCATGCATACTTCGTTCATCCCAGACCGTAGATCTTCATGCTATTAGAAATCACCACCGTATCATCAGCATACATACTTTCAGATTGTTCATTTTCGCGCCCAAGCCCACCTCTCTCAATTCTTGCATCCATATAAATTAAATAAAGATGGTAACATTACTCAACCTTGCTTAACACCTTTTGTGATGACACGTGCAACGCTTTCCTCGTACAGAGACACAGTTGCCTGTATGAGATTCGTACTCACTGACTCACTACATACTTGGGACAACACGTTCCATAGCTTTTTCCTGTAAACTCAGACATATTACGCTTTTTTTATAGATCGACAAAAACACAGAGAAGTTTCAGGTTTTTGCAAGAAACTTCTCTGTGAGCAAATTTTTTATTATAATAAAAAAATATATAAAACTTCTCGAATAACTGTAAAAACTTTTCTAATATTTTTTTCCTGTTCCCGTTAAAACCAACAAGTTGACGTAAGCAAAACAATAGGCTATTTCTCAGTGACGTTTCGCCGACATCGCTATGAGGAATGTATACATAATATGTTATGTTAGAGTGACGAATAAAATGTCACCCAGCTTTTTCCAACGCTAAAACGAAGCTAAATTGATCTATAAAATTAAACATCAGTGCAAATTAGTAATTTCCCTTCGGAAACTGAGAATCCCGCTCCAAAACAAAACGACAAATTAATTTCCAGCTTACAGAATAGCAGATAATAATATGAATGGCATTGAAACCTCGCGGGCGTCGAACTCAGGAAATGGAAAGCAGCCTATTATATTAAAATCTTTGCAAGTAGCTACCCGGCGCCATTGACTGGCGTTTCATTTTCTTTTCTAATGACAATCATTATTATAATCGCGATTCATGCCGTCGGTAAATAAACGCTGAAACCAACGGAATGAAAAACCGTTTCGGTTGTTTGTGGTTGAATTGTTTGTTTAGATATTATCTTTATAGCTGATAGAGTTCACACAGATGCATTGCCTCCATACAGCATGCTTCAAACGTGTTATTCTACTTCAGAAAAGAAAACTACAATGAAACCGAAAAAGTTCATTTTTAATATAATGAAAAGAACACACCATAATTTTTTTCGAAAAACTTAAAAAAAAAAAAAAATTATCTAAATCAAATTTAATAATCTCTATTAAGTTCTGCGAGTATTTTTAGTTTTTATTATTGTGACATCTGTTTCGGCATTTAAGGCCATTTTCAAACTGCCGTTTAAAAGTTAAATACTTGCAGAACTTTATAACAACATTATTAAACTCGATTTACATTCAATTTTTTAAAAAATTAAATGGTGTCTACGAATTAAACACAAAAACAATTAATATCTTTTAAAATATTCAAATTCGAAAAACATGTAGGGGGAGACCGTGCACCGCCGACCATCCGATACCCCCGACCATCCGATACCCCCCCCGACCACCCCCTGTTCAGACGAAACTATAATACATGGCTCCGCCGTGTATACTTTTCGGGATGTATATTGTGTATCAAAATTATGATGCAACAGCAACTAATGTTATAACCAATTCAATCATATTGAAATTGGATTTTGTTGCGCTTAGCAATTCTGTTTGTTGTTAATATTGTTAAAAAAATCGTCAGAATTCCTAATTTTCTCAGATAAACATAGCCAAAAATAACTTGACGCAACTTTCCATAATTTCAGAATGTTCACTCAGAGCGATATTTAGAGCATCTTCCAGTCTGGAATGAGATGTTAAATATACTACACTTTATTTTAATTCTATATATGCCTATATAAAAATAAAACAAAGGAGGATAAAATATTTTAATTTTTAATTATTAAGTATTTTTATTGAAATTTGGCATAAACTGAACTGGTCTCATTAGCTAAGTTGGTTAAGCGGTTGCCCCGGATAGGCAGAGGACCTGGGTTCGAGTCCCAGATGCGACTGAAATCATTTTATTTTCTGTCATTTTTTTCCGTTTTCATATTTCATTTAGTTTATGCTAATATTGTTTTCTACAGTGATTAAATAAAATATTTTATATTGCGCTAGACCGGATTTGAACTAGCGACGGCTTGCCATTGAGATTTTTATGTAAAAGATTTGCAAATTTAGATAAATCGGAGGCAATTTATGAATAGACTGACCGCCTGAAATAACGTGAAAAAATGCTCATAAAGTTCATGGCAAGTTTTATGGCTCGTGCAATCTCTTCATTGTTTGAGGGCTCTTTGTCCGAACTTTTAATAATACCCATCCTGAGTTGCGGCGTGTGCAGCGCTATTAGGCTCCACTAGGACAGCCTGGTACACCTAAGGGCAGAGTCGGATTCACCGTATGATATAATAGAAGATGCATAGCAATGAAAAGCTCTAGAAAATTCAATCATCGTAAACTTCAGTATTTCCTGTATTGTACCATTAATTACTTCATGGCGAACAATTGAATAAACGAGGCGCGGTGAGATGTTTCAACCGCAAGTTCATAAAGACAATATTCGCAAATCGTATATGGCAATCGTCAATTAACCATTTTTCGCACTGTTTACTACAGTTTGTTACTTCATATGGCGAGCGAGATTAAAAATAGTGAATTGTTCACTTTTATGATATTATATTTTATTACGTAAGTGGATTTTGAATACAGTTCTTACTTCAATTTACACCAAAGAAAACGTTGAAATATATTGATTTTACTTTTATCAACTAAATTGAGAATATTATTATTTTATTACCACCTGAATAAGAACTCCATAAAATAATGTTTGTCCGACTACTCGTGAGTGATTTTTTTGTTGTAGTTTTACATAAATTTTATATCGTTGTTTTTTTTATAATAATAAGGAACTCCAGTATATTTTTCTTTTATCAATTATATTTTTCAAACTTAAATACCAAATTTTCATAGTGATAACAATTTTTCAAAGCCCGCCAGAACGCTCCAAACTATGGCCGGGCGGTTTTGATCAGTTTTGAGGTTAGAATGTCAAATGTCAAAACAGGGATGAGCTTTACCGTACATAATTTTATATTCTATTCATGGTAAATCATATCTAAACATGAGTAATAAAATTATGTACATTTTTTGAAAATTTAACTTGAAGAATAATAATAGTATTGAGCATTAACATTATCATAATATCCGTATTGATAATTGGTATGTTCATGAATACTCTAATTTTATTCATTAATAAAAGTTTTTTATATCAAATAACAATTATAGAGCTTAGAGTCACCCAACTTAAGTTTAAATTTCGCCAATAATAAAAAAAAATGCATATTTAAAATACAAAACAAAATCGAAAAATAAAGAAGTCCATACTAATCCAAAAATAGAATTCGCACGTGACGTCAGATGTTCCAAATGCAATGCAGGTGTTTAAATGAGATGATTTTTTACTCACTTTTAAATAACGATTTATAAATCCTACGTATAATTAAATATAATAAAAGTTATATATTTTTAAACATTATGTTTGTCACTGGAGTTCCTTATTCTGTTAATAAATTTGATATTTTAATAATTTTACAATTTAGTGTTTTAATAATTTAATATTTTCATATATAATAATTATTTAATTTAATAATTTCTTTTATATCCTGTGTTAGCATCATAATACAATTTACTGTCTTAATATATGTGGACATTTTACAGAATTAATGTCCTAGTGTCCTATGTTAATTGTCGTGTAGACGCGAATAGTAGAAATGGTAATTTCCCCATCATACGCAAAAGAGTCTGCAATTCAATTCGTACCACGATGAACATACTGTGTCCTTTTTAAGCGTGTTCAAAACTGTTTTGTTTTATCAGGGCGAAGGTGTGCAATGTTAACAATGCAGAAATAACCCGCCGCAGTTTATGTTTATTTTGCATAATTGTTTATACTACATATCTGAACCGGGTGTCGGTCCGGTCCTGCCTTGGGGGAGGGGGATGGCACACAGAGGGGGTGGTATACAGAGGGGAGTGGCACACAGAGGGGGTCATGGGAATCCCGGCGCTTTTCCTGATACTTGAAAGCCTACCAACATACTATTAGGTTAAGTCATACAATCTCTCGGATTATGATATGACGGCTAAGGGTGCTGCACTGAATCAAGTCAAAACAAGCTTCTTAAAACTACTCCGCTAATCAACTTTATTACGAAATACTTTATTTTAAGGTTTTTAAAAAAATGACCTTGCCTCTTTGTTAGCTATGTGCTCTATGGTTTCGTACAGTACTGTCATTATTTTGTATTAATTGTTTGTACCACTCCAATAAACAATAAAGTATGTATTATTTTTTATTTAAATTACATTTATCCCACGCTGTACAAAAAGCAGACCATATTAGTGATTTATGAGCACGTTTACCTCAAACTCCCCATTGAATATGTATCTGTTTGCAGGAAGCCTACCGACGCTGGGTGTGCAGCTCGCTGCTGCCCTTGTTTGTGTCCGCGGCCTCGCTGGAGTACGCGCAGAGGCAGGGGGGCAGTGGCAGTACGCCGGAGACGGGGTGGAGCGGGGCGCCGTGGGAGGGGCGCCCCCCTGCCCCGCCGCCCCGCAAGCGTTCAACGTCCAGAGACAATTACAAACTGTACGCATCAAATAACAAGAACACAAAGTTAAAAAATGACTATTTAAATTACGAATTAGGTGATAAGGACGACTTTGGAGCGGACTACTCCGAGACTTTTTATTATAGTGCTAGTAGGAATGTAACGCGGGGGTTGTTATCGAATGAAAGTGCTCGGGTGTGGGGAGAGGGGTTCGTAACGGGACGGCCGTGGAACGAGAAGGTGCACGGCCGGCCCGAGCAGCGCGTCGTGGAGACCAAGAAGGACCTGGACAACCGGTTAGGGGTGCGACGCCGCCGCCGTAGAGCCACCACAAGTGCCCCGAGGCTGCGCGTCAAGCCCTGTCTGACCGTGTGCCAGCGCGTGGAGCAGGACTGTCCCTACTTCCTGCCCGGGGACCGCGCGCCCTCCTACCCCACGCAGTACGCCGGGGAGCCGACCTTCCTCTGTCTAGGTGAGTCACACGCAACACACAACTAATACTATTTCTAAACTAAATCCCCGTTCCCTATTGCAACCCCAAAAGTGGACAATCTCTGATGCCTGCTCTATACACTCGGTAAGACTTTTCTCACCACAAAGAAGCTCTGGTACCTACTACTCTATTCACTTTAGTATAACGTACTTGTTACTTGCATTCTTATTGGTTCATTCGTGTAGTGCCTGCGTCCGACTATTACCGCAACCCCTCAACAGCGATTATAGTTCGTCTCGCGTACTTTGACTTGTTGTAATGTTGCAGAATTTCCAGGATGCTAAGGAAAAATCAAGATCAGAAAATACAAGTTTCCTCTTGAAACGGGTAGAGTCTACAAGTTCAACCGCTCGAGATGTGACAAGGTTCATGCAGGACAAATAGAAAGACTATAATATCAAAAGCGCATGCAAACTCGGCCTGCGGACAAATTCGCTAAAGCTGAACATTACCTGATTACCGATCACTTCTCGCTCTTTTCTGAGCAAACCTAATGAACTCAATCAACATTAACACGGACGACGGATTAATATACTCCACGCTCATTGGTATCAGGCTTTGGAGACGATTTCCAGAAATGACCGCTGTAGTCCACATTGACGGGATTTAACTACAGTACCACTCTGTATCAATGCTATATACATAAGCACTCTGCGGAACTCCCACGATGGTGGACACTGTAAGGCGGTCAGAAACGTTGGCTCAAGAGCACGAAGAAGCGCAGCACGATCCAATACCCTAAAAGTCAAACAACATGAAATAGAGCTGTGATTGGAAACTTGAAATATAAACAAAACATTGGGCAGGTAAATAGCAGGTGTACGTGAATCACCAACAAACATATATGTATATTACATACACACAATCAAGGGCGAGTGAATAAGGCAAACAGCAAACAGCCAGTGGGGAGAAAGGCCAATAATGGGACGACAGTGAATGGAAAGGACTCGCATAAAATTTCCCAAAGGAATCGAAGCATTATATTAATTGAGTCCCTCTTCCCGCGTTCATGGTCCCGCTTTATATTATTTGCATATTTGTGTTTACCTCCTCCACTCGGCGAAAGAGGGTGTCCTAATGAATGAGGTCGGCAGACTTCTGCCAAATATATTTACACTTGAGATGTGATCACACGGGAATATCATTACGTTATTTATTACTAATATTATATACAATTGTATTATTACTGACATATACGTTTTTTTAACATTACCTTAATAATAATATTTATTTATTTGGAACGGACATTATTTAACAACAAAATGTAAGAAAGCTTTGGTTGCCCAACTAGGAACAAATCGCATTTTGAGACAGTCTAATTAACAAGTTTAGTTCATATCAAGTGCCTTTATACAAAAATAGAAGGTAAAAAACTAGTATTGACATAGTATTGTAATATAATATATATAGAAAAAAGTATAATAATTAAGTATAAAGAGATGTGAGGAACAGTATAGAAAAAAACAATTGTGTATACCAGATAATTTGATTATAACATAACAGTTAAGTACTTATGAAGAGATGAGAAAAACAAATATTATATAGTAAACAATTATGTATATGTGTTTGATAGGTACTGGTACCTTCCTCGAAAACATCTTTTTTGAGTGGTGTAAAAAACTGGTAACACAGAAACAGTTTTTAATTCATTTATTAGTTTCTAAATTTATTTATTCACGTTCCAATTGAGCTTTTACATTTTATTACATTATGTCGATGCATGGTCCTTACATGCATGACAATAAAAATTTTATTAAAAAATAACTATGTAATATAAAATATATAATATACATAATAGTAATAAAGAAATAAGATAAATACAGAGTGCAGTAATGAAATGTCAAGAATGGAAAACAATTTTAAAAACATTATTTTTATAACTTGAGAGACTTTCGATATAGTACTAAATGAATAGATTACGAGTATGCAGTCGATTCATCGCGAAATTTGATTCTGCATGGGTCCCTATACTGTTTCAATGGCAAGATAATTCTATTGAATCTATAATAATATTTATCTAACCCTCTGGATTAACAAGTTGTGGTTTACCTAAATAGCTTTTGGTATCTAACGTCGGCGAAGCTATCAGTGAAATCACTATTTCGATTAATCTTTACTACAAATCGGTTCACATAGTGAACACCAAACAAATGCTTTGGATAAATCGAAGCTTTTCTTATACACCGGTGCACGGTGCCGGAGCAATCAAAGACTCTAGTTCCTCAAAGCATCTTCTATTGAAATACCGGTAGAACAAGACAGCATTTCCACCTGACGTCTGTGTTACAAAGATTGTTATCTGTTTGTTAACATAGGCGAATCTATCAAACAGACCGCCAGACGTTTCAGCACAGAATCAAGGGCTCCCGACCAGAGATGGCTGCCAAACTTTACGGTGGGGCGTACTTGCGATTTATAAAGCGTCAGCAGTTGTGTACTTTTAAATTATCCTCGGGCCCAATTTTACTGTCTTTTACACCGCATCCATCATTTATATCGCAATAATACAAAGGAATCTTGCTTTACCAGCTAATCAACAGCATCATGATACATTCTGAAGTTTCGCATTATGGGCGTTAATACTGCTGGATTTTATGTTTTAACAAGAATAAAAATGCGAACACTATTAATCAAATCACGAAGAGGAAGCCTAAACTTATAAGTAGGAGAAGTAACGAATCCGAGGCCGTGGTTAACGACTTTTCTTTCCCGAAATGCAAGCATTTTTTTATTCCAATAATAACTCTGAATAGCCCAAATCAATAAATAAACATGTGGAACATTTAGTGAAAACTGAAATTAAGACGTGTTTTTACACGCCATGTTCAAAGAGCTTGTTTAATGTTTATGACTGCCTCAAAATCCAGAAAGGAAGCTACGAAAATCTCGGGGGAAATTTGCCGCTTTCCTTGAGGAGCCATAAATCCTCTTGACACTTCTTTCTGGCCTGTGTTAAATAAGCCATTCACAAATGCCCCCAGGTAGAAAATCTGTCTCACAATTATAATTATTATCAAGCCCAAAAAGCCCACAACATAAATACATTATAAATAAAAGCATGGCTTTGGAATATTTTAAGGTACTTACCTAATAGTCAGCATATTCTCAAACGACCTTGACATATGAGAGTGGCCGGATACTCATTGCGCTGGTCGCAATAATGATAAAATTTCTTCGTCTCGTTCTCCGCCCGGAATCGCAAAAAAACCTTCACCGTAAAACTTATTTTCTATCTTCTTATCTGTTTTTTTTAAGCTCATGCCTAAATCTTAAAATATTTTCCGATGAAAAAAATTTTCAAAATAAAACGAAAACAAATTCGAAAAAAATTGTCCAATATCCGACAGTTAAATGCAGTTTTACCAAGTCCGAGAAGCGCTCGTCCGGGTGTTGAGTGGTTACGATCCTTGGCTACGAATCCGGAGGTCGCGGGTTCAAATCCCGGCGTGTGCAAGTAAGTTTTATTTAATTAAATTGTGTTATTTCACAATTTATTCATTAAAAATAATATGTAGTATATTTGCGGCATCTTCCAGAGTGGTAGATACTGTCAGTATCGGCCTGGTGAAAGACCACCATTCAGAATTGAAACGTTGCTTAAAATGGCTTTGGCCGTGTTTGGTGACCAGATATGAATAGCCAGGTACTTCCCCACCTTCCTCTTTTAGCCTCACAACATTCCCAAATAGTCTTGGCGGCAGCCAAGCTTCATGGGAGCAGCTGGGAAAAAAAATCTTACGTGAAAATTTATGTTAGCTTGGCATTAAATACAGATATTTATTATTATTAAAATTTATGTAAAAAATTATGTTTGCTTGGCAGTATATATAGATATTTATTATTTTGGAATTACAAAATGCCATTACTATGGCAACACCAAGCTACTCACTTTGTCTTTGAAATGTGTTTTTCACATTCAAATGTTTTCAAATATTCGAGATGGACAGTTCGTTTTTAAGAAACAGGGCAAAATATCATAAGTCAATTTTTAATTTTAAATGTAAGACTGTACGTACATACGGTGTGGAAATATGACCACTCCAGCAAAAATAAATCAATAGACGCCCTCACAATGGGGTTTTGAAGGAGAATGATCAGGACACCATGGACTGGCCAACTGCTTGCCTATAACGTATCCTGAGACACTATGGACTCGTCTCTCACCAAACTGAGAACTCGAATCTGGAGAAACTCATGATCATTAGCAAAGTGAAAAGCAGGAGAAGCAGAGGAAAAACATCGACGCGTTGAACTGATCAAGTGTCACAGGTGGATCCGTGAGGAGTGGAAGAGCTTTGTTCATCGGGGCAATCAGAGTGACAGTCAAATTCCTCAACAACGAAGAAACCTCTAAATAAAAACTGAATAACATATGAACTACATATTATACAATGAATGCACTCAGAACATCAGACTGTTTTGAAGAAAGCCGAGGCACAACATGTTGTAAGTTGTAAGCTCGACGTGAACTGGAAGCTTTCTCTACGGGGCGCAACTCAAACAAATTAGTGCATTAGTCGAAGCGTAACAGTAGGGGATATGGGGTGGAAGTCACCACACTACCCTTATTCATAACTAACTTATCACATTCATAGAAAGCGACAACTAAAATTAACAGTATTGATAAACCTACCAAGACTGGTGGCAAGATAAATCACATTTGAGTGTATGCATCATTATTAGTTCAGTAACATTGTACATATTTAATTTAAACATTAATTCTAGTTTATTTTTTTTAATGGTTCGGCATTTACATTAGATTACCTCATACTATGTAGTTTCACAAAAAAAATCTTAATCGTGTTTTAAGCTCACACCGCGTAACTCAATTGGGGGTGAATATTACGAAAACCAAAAAAAATGATATGGTAACTGCAAAGATTCAAAAAATTCTCCCTGTGCACTATCAATTTCTTTAAAATTAATCCGTAAATATTTTATATCGGTCAAATTAGCAGGAGTAACCGCTTAAATTTCTATTCTACCAGTACCGCGCAGAGCAGAACAGTACAGCGCAGATACGAGTATTCACATTACACCGTACAGCACAGCACAGACGCGAGCACGGGTATCAACTTAACTGTCAACTGAGCGTTAGCGTCCGCCACAACATGTTTGAGGATTTTATAATCCTATTCCCATATTTATTATTATTTTATAACCTAAGTTCCCTGACCAATTCAATCAATTTATCGTTATACAACTTTTCGGTTTAGCAATATCTGCGTCTAATGACGCCAACTGACAAAAATGGCGGTTGCAACGGTATGTTTTCATACTAACTGCGCAGACGCAGACGTCACAAGCTGCCACCACCACGTAAAAATATTCTAGCCGACAATCTCGGCTGGCGCTGGCTTACGCTGTAATATGAATGTGTTCATAGATAATGTAGGCACCTATTGTTTTCATGTCTGCACTGTACTGTTTTGCACTGCGCGGTGCTGGTAGATGTGAATAGACCTTAAATCAACCAGTTATAAATATGACGAAGACCTAGATTTTCTAATTTATTCCGAACACTAGCAGTGGCTGCCATTTTTAATGTTAATAATCCATTGACAATATTAACATCGATAAATAAACTATTCTGATAATTAGACACTATAATAATAATTCATCACACGTCAATAGATAATAACTTCTAGTTTGTACACAGATGATGAATATTTTGCTATGAGTAAATAGATACCCAATCCAAAATAAGCGTCTTCAGGTGACAAAATAATCTAGCAATTTAATAAAAAGTTGTTCAATACTATGGCACCACCGATTTTAGAATAAAAATAATCTTTTTTTCATGTGAAGCGGTAACTTGGTGATGTGACATTATAATTTTTAAAATAAAAACAGTAACTTTGTTTACATCATTTTTATTTGGTATACTCGTATACTTTTGCCGACCGGGTTTCGCCACTACCGTAGCTTCTTCCAGACAGTATAATATTAAACTATGAACTAAGATACACATCTGTTATAGATTGATAAAAAACGGGCGAGTAAAGGGCCAAGGGTGGGAGGGGAGCAGGTACCTGACCGGGAATGGCGTGTGCTTTGTTAAGTGGGAATATTTTAAGTATTGGGCTTTTATTTAAATTTATTTGATTGTTAATGAGTCTACTATTAGTTTTTTTAGTTTTCCTTATTCTAAGGCTTCTAAGTTATCTAGTCTAATGCCTATTCCATTATTATGCAGTAAACTAGTGCCTGTATTTTTATTGAATGTGTGGTCTGTTTCTAGGAGATGGTTGGCAAATTCGGAGAACCCATCATTATTGACACATCTTAAGTGTTCTTTTACCCGGATATTAACATTACGCGACGTTTTGCCTACATAAAACGCGGGGCAGTGGTTACATTGAAGTGAATAAATACCCGAGTTGCCTAAAATATCTTCTCTATCTTTACCATTAATTAAAAAAATTATTTATATTTTTAGTTTAATTATGGATAATTCTAGTGAAAAGTAATAATAATAATAATAATAATAATGCTTTATTCCAGAAGGTATGCAGGGGTAGTGCAATGCAATGCGTTCCATGGGTTACAATAATAACACATTAGAAAAAATAAAAATACCTACATAAAAAATAAAATAAAAAACATTAAATTATTAATTAATACAAAATACTAAACGTTTATGACTGAAGAGGAAAATGACTTTCAATTATTTTTCTTAACGTTTTTTTTTTAATTATAAAAACGCGCGCTTTTACATTTTTTAAAATATTTATTTAACATCTATTACATGGTTTATTTGATTTCCAAAACACAAAAAGAAAATTTTCCGTGCAATTACCTCGCCAAGTGACAAAAAGTTTGAGAAATAAATTTCCTTTGAATATAATATGATCCGCTTTCAAGAAGTACCACTAATTTCTGAACACCATTTGACATTGATGTAGAAAAATATTCACTTCAACCATAGTGCTTTCTTAAAGTATTTTTTTCTTACTTTCAGCCATCTCGGTGTTGCCATTCATAATCAGTTATACGATCGCAGCGCCCTCCATTTTTGTTTACTTTATTTTGATAGATTATAATAATTATGATCAATGTTTGAAAATATTTAAAATTATGAACGAAGTTACAATTCTAAGTAAGTACCCGATATAAAATCAGACACTGACAAATATTTGAAAATAGAACATGTTTCTACTGTTAAAAATAAAAACAGATCATATTTAATGGCAACATGCTACACTAGCGATATCTAGCGGCCCGAATTGTACGAATTGGTTTTTCAAACATTTTAATAGATTTTCTGTGAAATATATTCTTAACAAATTATAAAAATCGAAAATTCTAAAAAAAAATTGGTAAAGTACATATGGTTCCTATTTGCTGATAAATGAAAA
>JAHDVE020011412.1:0-16862 GCA_022606495.2 Halesus radiatus | reverse complement strand
TAATAATATAGTTTGATATATTGTTAGTATTTAGCTTGCCTGTGGTAAGATTAGCATTATCGGGGTTGTCTCCGACAGGCAATGGAAAGCAAATGTTAGATTTACAAGAAACAGATGTTGTTAAGAGTGGAGATTTATTTAAGTCCTTATTACCCCCACTTCCTTGGATCAGTGGAGGGCCACACCAGGTTCATCCTGGGTGGCGCAGTCGTAGTTTTCAAAGAAGTGATCAGCAATTGATTTGCAGTCATTCTCTTTTAACAGCGAGATCAGCATTTTCCCTCTTTCTTTCGCCTTTTGTGTTCCACGTTGGCATTCTGTTGCCAGTTGTGTTAGCACAATAGGGTTACAATTTTCCAGGTTGGCTGGTACGATACGAGCGCCAATGGAGTTGTACTTCCAACTGTTGTTGGTTGAACACTCAATAAATGCGATGCAGCGCAAGTCTGTCAGTTTGAGTATTGTTGATATGCTTGTCTTTGGTATGCAGTTAATTCGTTGTATTGCTACTTTGAAGTCAGCAATTCTTTTCAGGGGCTGGTCTACGTATATCTCGTAGACTTTCATTTTAGAAGGTTTTGCCTTGCCCATTAGGTAGTCAACAAGGGCAGTATCGGTTCTTCTGCTCTTTGTCTTGGCCTTTTTAGGAGGCCTTACGGCGGATGTAGTAGTCTGAGTGGCTACTTGGCCTTTTTTGGGTGGTTCCTGCAGGTGTTCAGTCGCTGCGGCCTTTCCTTTCAATTGCTTAATTTTCTGTTCCCTGAGGACAGTTATTGCTTGTTCAAGCATTAAGATTTGTTGATCCACATTTTCAGCTGTCATAAAGGGTGAGAATATTTCCAGAGCCTTAATGGCAGCTTTGAGAATTATATGTGGTTCTCTTGGGGCAGTACTAAGCGTTTTTAGTTGGCTTGGTATTGTGTTTACACAGGTTCTAACTGTATCCTCAGACACCGTTCCTGTGGAAGGACTAACATGTTTATTGGGTCCTTAGATGCATCATGTGCAGGCTTCAGGTTGACATTTACCTCCTCTATGGGGTAAGTGGGGTTAAGGTTAGCTGGTTTTGAAGTAGCAGCTTCAGCTAGAGGCATGATACAATCCGTTGCAGCCTCGTCAGTACCAAAAGATGGTCTTGGTCGCACAGCTCTGAGAGTAGAGCTGCGTTTTCGGAGACGAAAGTCATAGAGTAACGCAAGTTTTTCTCGACTAGTCGTTTTTCTATAGACCATAGGTCTATTTCGCACCTGTTTGCCAAGGCGAAAGGTGCTTTTTATTTGTGCTCTGCTTTTTTTATTTTTTTCGTCACAGCAGAGTGTCCGACTAGAAGTCATTTGGCAGGTGAGGTCTGCGCAGTCGAAAGTTGGGTCGAACCAATAATTCGGCCTTCCCAACGTATCGTATGGGTTTTTTTGACAATAACTGGTCTCGGTGACGTAGTTATTGGATTTATTGTCTTGGTGGTTTTCTCCACCCTTGTTGCACTCGCGTGCGTTGTCATCCATAGTGACTTTAGCCATCTCTAGCTATTTCTTGCATCCTTTTTTTTTAGATCGGGCTAAAACACGCATCCTTTTAGGGGTCTAATGTATAAATAAAGGACTAGGATAGTACCATGCGTCATGGCCCGGGCTAGGGTAAATGCCTGTATTTTACCGTGGCTTTTTAAATGCAGTAGACTTAGCGCTCACTATCGAGGTATACATGGAAAAATGGATATTTAAAAGCCAATTCAACATCTTTTTAGGCCACGAAAATGCTAAGAGGAAGCCGGTAGAGGTATAGATGAGAATAACCATGTTATAATAGACTGATTGAAAAAGAACTAAGCAAAATACGCCCGCCCACAGATTTGAACCTGATAGTAATCCTAAGTTTTTTAATTTTTGATCGTATCAACCCGGATTTGAGCTTTTTTATGGACTTCGATCATTCTTTGTTTAACCTTTTCATAAAACTCCATCCATTTTT
This sequence comes from Halesus radiatus, assembly GCA_022606495.2. Classification (NCBI taxonomy): domain Eukaryota; kingdom Metazoa; phylum Arthropoda; class Insecta; order Trichoptera; family Limnephilidae; genus Halesus; species Halesus radiatus. The sequence continues at coordinate 14,891 of JAHDVE020011412.1, read as the reverse complement.
GATTCGACATCCTATTTAATTCTCTCAAACAATGATTAATTTCATCAAAAAATTCCCTAGATGTTTGATTTGTAAAATAGGTTGTAACTCTGTATGACATTAGGTCCAATTCGGCAGTCAACTTACCGAAATTTTCTAGCATGTACCGTTGCTTATCTCGAAGACATTCGTCTATGACAACGTCTGAAATAGGTTGTTGCACTCCATCGATTTCATTATTAATAATTTCCATCCATTTGTTTTTTATGAAAAATTTGCAATCATGGAAAAATATGGAATCAAATTGTTCGGCTGCTGCACTATACTGTTCCTTTATTTGTTTTTCAAAATCAAAATTCATTTTGAGCATTGTTGTAAGGAAAATCGGCCAAAAATTCATCAAACCTTCAATTTTAGTGCCATTAGCTAGACTTTCGGAATGGGAAATATCGCCTCTAAAAACTTCATGACTCTCCATAAATAAATCTATATAATTATGGAAATCAGATCTTCGAGTCAAAAAATGTAAAGCCTTAGATTCATCTAGTCTCGTAACATCGATAAGTACGGCTACATTATCCACACCTCGCAAGAAACTGACTTTTGACAACGTAGCTGTCTCGACACCACAAACACCATATAATTCATATAAAATCTTTTTCAAAGTTGCTCTACCAAAATTTTTTGCAATGAAATATAGTGTTCTAAAGTCTTCATTATCAAATTTCTCTTTTTTTGCAGCGTCAAAATCAAAAAAAGGATCGAGGAAAGCTAAATTTGAACTTGCCCAATCGACATAAAGTTTTTTTACGTAGTAAAATCCTTTAAAATAACCCGAAAGCGCTTCAAGTCCTATTTTATCAGAACGCTTGCGTTTAAAATGTATTTTGGTCTGTATTTGCGAATAACATTGTTCATCGTATATTTCGAATAGTGTGGGTAAATTTTGAAACCCACACATATAAGGGGTAATCTGTGTGTACTTAATGAAATAATCTAGCTGATAATTAAATCTAATTTCAAATGCAAACAATTTGTTACCAATAGTTGTGCATTTTTCCGAGAAAAGTATAGCAAGTGCTTCCGCGCATCTTTTATCATATGTGGCTATAACCATAACAGGTTCATTCGTTTCCAATTGCCGTAAAATACAAATAGCAATATTTATTGGTAAATTATTTATCACATCAAAGATATTTAATACGCGCTTATGATCATAGCAATCTTCTAAATAGGATTTGTAATGCTCAAATAGTTCGTAAAACTCATTTAATTTTAGTCTCTGTAATGACACCGTGTTAAATTCCTTTTTGTACTTATTTTTTGACTTATAGCGTGGTATTATTTTTATGTCGGAGTCCAAGGAATCGCATATTTCATTAAATTGCTTCTCACCCTCTTCTTTTGTAGTATCATCACACTTAGACATTGAAAGTGTTTGCGCATCGAATGATTGAGTATGACAAGACTTATTAATTACAACAATTTTTGTCGGTATGTTAAAAAGATATTCCCTTATTGAAAACTCCCTGCAATCTACTGTAATGTTCGTCGATTTCTCAAAAAATTTATCACACATCAACGTAGAATCCATATTTATGAAAATTGCTTGGTTGATCTGCCTTCCAAAGGCAATATTTGAGTTGTTTAGAATCATCAAAACTTTGTATACATCTGTTTTTTTCAATTCTCTATTAACAATTATTTTTGTTGAATGTAGAGGATCGTATTTTCTATCTACTTCGGTGTCAATATAGCATATGAAATCTTTGAGTTTGAAGAATTTATCTGCAAAACCAATGCATTTTATATATTTAATAAGCATTTCAAATGCTTTGCTGCTGTATTCATTTTTTGATATTATTGTCCTCAAATTTATAACATTTATCGGATCAACTTTATAGTATTCTTTAATTGCATCTTCAATTATGAGTAAAATTCGGGTGATATATGTTTCAAATTCTATATTTTCTTCTCTATCAAAGCTAGCGCAGATGATTTCAGCAGCATTACTAATAGCAAAACTTTGCATATTGTCGAACATCAACTTATCTAAAATTTCGTGTTTACTCGGACTGTATGGTCTTTTCTTAGTTGAGTTACAAGATTCCAACTTCGCGAGTGTTTTCGTTATAATTTCACTGTAGTCTTTGCTATACTCATCATATTTCATTGTTGATTTGCAGTTTTCCAATAGAAATGCTCCAACTTTTGATTCATCAAGTTTTTGTGTCTTTAGATAGTGCAAAATTGCTAATTTAGAATTTCGAATCGTTTCCAGTGCATCAGCACATTCTCCCTTCCCAATTATTTCAAAAATTATTTCGCTCACCGTTTCGTAAAAGTATCTAGATATTTCATTTTTCATCGTATTATTACATTTTTGTAATAGATGTATTTTGCCTGCATACATTGCCCTTTCAATATTTTCGATGTTATCTTTCATCCAGGAATCTGCTAATACCTGACCTTTCTTTACTTTGTTAATTTTAAGCCTGTACTTTTTGGTTCTATGACAGCCATGCATCTCCCCAGTCTCGCAATCATTCATAAGCACATTACCAATATCACCCAGTAGAAAACTTGTATCATCAAGCTGCTGTAGTTCAGGCTTGAAGTGTATCGTGATACTTGTATAATTTTCTGAGTCTTTCGGTTCAATCCCTAGCTCCCTTAACTGGTCATAAGTATTCAAAAATGTATTATTGTAATCTTGAAACATTACTGCACCGCACTCCGCTTCAAAAAATGCTTCCTGATAATCATTTTTTTGTTTGCATATATTAGAAATTTGATTGATCGTGCTATTAAATTCATCTAAGCCAATCTCGCAATTACAGATAGTCATCAAAGCAAACATAGCTATAAGTTTTATCCTAAATGTGAGTAATCCATGCATTAACATAGTGGAATATTTTAGATCATAGTTTGTACTGCTAAAATATTTCATATAGTCATAAACTAGATTCTTTTTATACTTAAATTTTTTATTGGCAATATAAGTTTGCTATCCGGATAATATTCTTTCGGGTAGATTGGATCATGCCAAATAAACAAGCTTATTTATTTATTTTCCTAATGGGGAATCATGATAATAAATTTATATGGAGAAAACTATTTGTAGATAACTGTGTGCATAACTATAACAAAACCTAGGATCAATGTACCGAAATGTGCTCATTTAGTTTTTTACCATTTTAGGCATTAATTCCCTTGGTGATGATAAGAAAAAAAATGAAATTGCCCATAAAGGGTTTACGACATACTTTGAAAATTTAATTTCTATTCCACATCTTTGATACACAGCAAATGGAAAGATTTTTCTTTATAATCACTTCATTATCCGCCATATTTCCTTCCCAAAGAGGTAAAATAACAAATGAGCACATTTCGCTTAATTCAACCCAAAACCTATTCAGTAAAATGATCATAAAATGCCTAACGAGGTTTCAAATGAGTATGTTGAATTTATATTAGCACACAGAGAATGGAGTGTGCAAAATTCGGAGGATTACTTGACAGTCAAAGCAGCTCGAGTATTTGAGTATTTGCCTTGACAAAAATTGTAAGCTTAAGCAACCTATTTTTATTAAAACGATTTTTTGCAAGTTCTAGCGCTTTAGTGTATCAATACACTCCTTTCGATCATTTTATACGTTCTCGTGTAACAAGACGGATTGTTTGCGCGTTTGTCGTTACTAAACTAAAGTCTTATACGATGAAGGACAAAACAATTGAAAAAATAGGAGGTGGAGGTATTATTGTCGAAATTGACGGTTTCAAATTTGGCGAGAGAAAGTACAACAGGGGAAATTGAGTTAGGCTTTTGGATCTTCTTTTTTGTTGGAAAAACCGTAGACCGAAAAATAATGCTTATCGCTGAGAAGATTGATAAGCTGAAACTTTGACACAAAAATTAACAACGTTTATAATCAACTAGCACCATTTATAGTGACAAAATGAAAGGCTGTAAAGATGAAAGACATTCGCGAATCATTTGAGCGTGAAGCGTGGCTTTAACTATGTTGATTCGCTTAAGGGAGCACATTTAAACACATTCAAGGCAATTCTAATGGAATTATAATGCATGTTCTTCAAAGCTAAGAACAAAAGACCGCATAGATAAGTACAATCCACGGTTTATGTTATCACGCAACTATGCGTGTCACCCTGTGAAGGCTTATTTGGTTTATTGTCTCATAGTGTTTATTTCAATATAAATTTTTCTTTCTTTTTCTTATTATCAATCTAGGTTTCTTCTTTTTCCAGTGGATAGAAAATAAACTATTCTATTGTCTTTAAATCATCGGGGTATATCAATTAGTTTTAATTGTGTTTAATTTTTATCATTACTGACTTGCGAAGAAACCAAAGCTGCAAGAAAAGTCATGAGGCAATTTAACCTTGTGTTAGACAAACCTCGTGACCGCACTGAAGCTAAGGTAAAACTTTGTGAGTCAATCCGAGTGTATAGCAAGAAACTCGAGATGCACGAGAAAAGGAAACTTTTCAGAAAGCAGAATCAATGTTTTGAGCTATACAGGAGGATATTCTATCGGGACATAAGTCCTGAGGTAGTTACTGGTAACAGTGTCATAAGTGAACAAATCAAGGAGTACTGGTCTACAATGTGGAACAAGAAAGCTGATTTTCCTGAGGAATTCGACAACTATCTTGTTGAATATCTTCCCAAGGAAATAACTACTGACAATTTCCCTACGATGACAGAATTTGAAAATATCATTAAATTTTTGCCGTGCTGGAAAGCAGCTGGTATTGATGGCATTTTCAATTTCTTCATCAAGCGTATGACTTCGTTACACAAATCTCTATATAGTGTAATTAAAGAAATATGCCTGGAAGGGAAATGCCAGAGTGAATGGTTCTACCGCGGGATAACTTACCTAATCCCAAAAGGTACACCCACGAAAGGTTCGGATTATAGGCCAATAACCTCTATGTCCACCCTTTATAAGCTCACTACTAAATGTGTCACTGAAGTGATGCAGTTGGAAGTTGAGCGACGTGGACTACTTGCGGAGAACCAGCTCGGGACAGTAAGGAGAGTTCAAGGAGCGAAAGAGCAGGCCCTGCTTAACATTGCAATTAATAAGGAGTACGGTAACAAACTAAAGGTTACGTGGATTGATGTAAAGAAAGCATTTGACTCTGTCGAACATGCTTACTTACTTAAATGCATCGAGAAGCTGAACTTCCCTGGTTGGATCAGAAAATTTTTAACTAGCATTGTTTCTAGATGGAATCTAGAAGTTAGAGCAGGGTCCGAGATCATCTTAGACAAGAAAGTGGAGAGAGGTATTTTACAAGGTGATTCATTATCACCTCTCTTATTTGTGCTGTGTATGGATCCATTGAGCAGAAAGCTTAATGAGCACTACCCCGCAGTTGCGGTACACTGCGATAACATATCCCACAGCACAAACCATCTCTTGTTTATTGATGATCTCAAGCTTCTTGCTACGAGTGGTGACAACCTCAAAGCAATGGTAAAAGAAAGTGAAAATTTTTTCACAACCATTGGGCTGGAGGTGAACTCTGAGAAGTCGGCTACAAATGATGAGTCATGCGCTGATACGGGAGTACTCCTGGAAGGCCTGGGTGTCTACAAATACCTGGGAATAATAGAAGACTCAACCGGTCAGCCTACTCGATCGTCATTTGTTGTGGTAAAAGATGAAATGCTAGCCAGGGTAGAGAGACTCTGCAGTACGAAGTTAAATGCTAAAAATTTATTTAAAGCAATTAACGAGCACGCAATCTCACTTATAAACTACCACATTGGATTACAACATCTTGAACCTGCTGACTTCGAGGATTTAGACCACTCGATTAGAAAAGTACTTGTAAAGCACTCAGTCCACCTGCAACCAGGCTGTAAAGAGAGGTTATACCTTCCAAGATCTGAACTTGGAAGAGGGCTACATAGTGTTGAGATGAGAAGCGAATGCATGCTTTTCAACTAAAAGAATTGCTGGATAAATGTAAATCAAAATCCACTAGAAGAGCAGCAATTCTTAAGGTTGAAGAAACTAACAAAACTCATCTCGCACTCATAAAGCCTTACATAGAAATAAAATATGACATAACCTTACCTACAAAAGAGAGCTTAGAGGTAGCACAGAAGGAGCGCCTATACAGCGAAATAAAAAAGAAAACATTTCACTCAAAGCTGTATATGGCCAAAGAAAACTCCTTGGTAGATATCAAAGGCTCTTCTGCCTGGTTAAGAAGTGGCAACATCAGGCCAAGAGATGAGGCAACATTCTGTTATATACAAGACAGGAATGTATTTTGGGGAGAAACATCAATGTGTCAGCATTGTGGAAGGGCTAAGAAGACTGTTGATCACCTTGCTACGAGGTGCGACAGAATGCTTGGCCATGACTACACAAGGAGGCACAATGAGGTATTGAAATGCCTACATCTGTTGTTATCGAATAAGTATGGATTTAAGAAGTCGAAAAAGATTCGTGGTCACTCTGTACAAGAAGTCATGGAGAATGAACGTGCAGAGATAAAGGTTGACACACGAACCAGGACTGACGTCAAAATATCAAATAATCGGCCAGACATATTTATTTTCGATAAGAAAAAACAGGAAATCATACTAGTAGAGGTTGGCATTACAAGCCAAGACAACCTACAACAAGTAGAGTTAGAGAAGACGAGGAAGTATGATATTCTTGCAAATGAGCTAAAGATGTTATATAAGTGCAAGAGTACGAGAATAATTCCGTATGTTATGACATGGGACGGTATTGTGACAAACTACCATAAAAAGTACATAAAGCAGCTGGAAGTTACACCTACAATCCAGGCATACATCCAATCCTTAGTGCTGAAGAAGACTCTCGAGACCATATCTTTTGAGCACCGCAGAGGTCTTGAAGATGGACTTGACAGGGAAGAAGCTATCCAGCAAGCAATTGTTAGGATGAGAGATGCATGTAATGTTAATGGAAAAGCTGATGAATAACGAAAACGTAAATTGAAACTATCCCATAAATAAATTTAATATTTTTATCATTTATCAAGACACTTGAGGCCATATCCTTGGAACACAGAAGGAGCATCGAGGATTGGTCAGACAGTGGAAATTTGATAGAGGAGTCAATAGAGAAGATTTTTGATGCTGCAATGAGCCGGGAAACACTTGTGCTTTAAAATCCTAGACATAAGATATACTAACCCATAAGTAAATTACAATATTATTATTTATCCCGTCGACAAGCTCCAACTATCCGGTGATTTTGATCAAATCGACTATCATATTAATTGCCAATTCGCCTTCATATTAGTCACTGCAAAAGTCTTTGAATATCTTGGCAGCTTCTGCATGATTTTTTTATAAATTCAAATTTTAGGTTTGTTAATTCAAACTTGCCCTTTCCTTCTAGTTTATGCAGATTATTTTGCAATAATGGTGTGAACCTCCCATCTTAATTCTTATGGCATGATTTTGAAAACATCGAGATACAATAAATAAAGATTTATTTATGGGTTATTAAAGTTTAGCTTTGATTACTTACCTTCGGCTGCTTCATTACATTCCAACTTACACATCCTCTCAACTGCCAATTCGACTGCATCTCTTCTCTCCATTCCCTCCCAGATGCTTCTACGATCCTCAAAACATATGGTTTCGAGAGTTTTCTTGAGTGTTACTGTTTGGATGTATGCTTGTAGCTCTTTAGAGAGACCCGAGGCTTGCATGTATCGTTTGCAGAATTTTGTTACAACCCCATCCCATGTTAGCACGAACAGGAATTATTTTCGAGATACAATATAAAGCTAAAAGAATATGTATTAAAGCACTAATCTGTAATTTGATACGATTGTAAATTATAGTCGGAATTTAATGAAATGTCTTTGATAAATGGTAACAGGTAATGAGGAACAAAACTGTTGATGTCTTTTCAAATACATATGCAATCGAACATAGAAATCTCACTTAAAAATAGAAGGCCATATTTAGTCTACAGAAAAAGCATCGATAACAGTTTAGGCTGCGAAGATCTTATTACGGTAATAATAGAAAAGTTTTGTGGCTATAAGGGGAAAAGGAGTGTTTAACTAGGCCAGAATGAACGTATGATGCTTAATCCCGCCATAAACCGGATTATAACTTTTAAGAGCGAAATAATAATAAGGGGAAAATTATGTTTATTTTACGTTTATATCCAGACTACATAGCCACACCCTGTTTCACTATAAGCCCCACTGTTTCTTTATGAGCGACAGTGACTGTGGCTTCTCTTCAACACTCTCAGCATATTGTTTCTTTAGTGCATAAAGGATATGGCTTCAAAGGTCTTCTTGAGAATTATTAATTAGATAGGGGTCTTCCTGTTGTTGTATATTCCTATTTTTTAACATTTATAGCATGGTGTTTGGTTACAATACCATCCCAGATTATCACAAACGGTATGATATCTACTTCGCATTGACTTTATAAATGACTTATGATTGATTTGATCTGTGACGGCTGTTTTTGTAATGCTTACATGTTAGCTTCCAAGCTAGTCCTCTAAAACATTAGTTGTTTTTGATTGACGATGGCCTATTCAGTCAATCTTTATAAGTCTGCTTTACTTTAAAAAATGATCTTATATGTCTTCTTCCGTATCCGCAATTTGACGCATTCCTCTATTGTAGGCGTGACATCAAGGTTTTTATGCTCAAAGATTACTTTTTCTCCTAACCATGTCACTTTTGATTATGCACAGTTCATTATTTTCTCTAGACATTATGGTAGTCCAATGCATACTGCTGAGCTTGACTTTTATCTTCCAATATTTTTGGATAATATTCAAAATAGGGTGTTGTGGAGATTTGGAGCAAAAAATTCAATTTCCATTACGGTTTTAGAGAAGTCGAAAATTAGTACATGGGAATTCATACCAAATTATATCCCTAAATAACAGACTTTTGAAGCCTAGTTTCGATTACTGAAGAAACAATATGCTGAGAGGGGTGAAAGGAGAAGCCGCAGTCACTAACGCCTGTTAATAAACGGTTTTTCGTCGACAGGTTTTTTTTGGTTAAAAACCGTTTTTTCGTCGAGAGATATAAATTGATCAAATTTAATTTATAAAAAGTTCCAGTCATATAGGTCCTCCAGGGTGTTAAAGATTGCTTCAATTGTCATCATACCCTCGTTATGAATTAAAATACTAAGCTGCTCTTCTTTTTTCCAATCATGTCTACCAATATCGAACTTACCATTCAAACTTCTACTTAAAAAAGTTCGAACTCTTTTTGTTTCCATTCTCAAACATTCGACAAAGCGTACCATCCTTGGCTTAACTACATTTACCCCTTTTCTAAGCCTCTGTGCCAACCCTTAAGGCTATTAGTGGTGCGTGGAACCTTAAAAACCATTCGTTCACAGACATTCCACAACCTCAACCCATACATAGGTGCGACTGCTGCGGGACCTGCATATACTCTTACCAATCAATCATAAAGTCTTTTAAGTATCATCTAGCTTTGCGTTCTCAACTTTCCTTTCCTTGAAAGCATACGCTTCTGACATCCTACTTAGTTTTTAAAAGATAGGTTTAAGTACATTTTAAAGATCTTTCTAAAAATCAAGTCATTTTAATGCGCATCTGTAAAGCCAAGTGCTTGGTCCTTGCGGGTCCATACGCATAAAGCCTTTGCAAGATACATTTTTTGCACCTCCAACGTATATTAGTACCCAAAAGCCTATCCTTTGTGAAAAACTTCTGTTCATTGCACAACATATCTTTGCCTTTTGTCGATTTAATGTATTCCATAGTAAATTGGCTCTCGACGAAAAAACGGTTTTTAACAAAAAAAAACCCTCGACGAAAAACCGTTTTTTCGTCGAGCGACGAAAAAACGGTTAACGCTAGTTTCGATTACTGAAGAAACAATATGCTGAGAGGGGTGAAAGGAGAAGCCGCAGTCACTAACGCCTGTTAATAAACAGTAAGGCTTGTGGTTAAACAGGGTGAGGCTATGTAGTCTGGATAGAAACAAAAAGGTTAACAACTTTTTAACATTTTTTGATAATAACATTCAATGATATCTAATGCACAGGAATCCGTAAATCACATGCGCAAACGAGGTATTTTAAAATTTAAAACCCGAGATTAGAATTTGTAAAGGTAAACTATACTACAAGTAGCATCAGGACCGAGAATTATGTATCAAAATTTATTTAAGCATCGGTTGGGTTTTCTTGCTCTTCGCTGTCTCCTTCTTCCATTAATTTATTTGAGGTGTCCTTTTCTTCCCCACATTTTTCACAAAGTGTAAATCTTGATAAAAGAGTTAATAATAGTAGAAAGTACATGTTTAGAGTTTTGCATGATCTTATATACCTTCAAAAAATAAGCGATTGGATGTATGTAGTCAAATTAAAAAAAAAATAATAGCATAACAAATTAAAACCTTTGGAAGAAAATGCAATTAGTATGTTGATACCCTATCGCGATTATGTTCTTTTTAGTAGTGGTACGATATAGGTTGAGTCCAAAAAACCAAAATCACCTCTCGTGTGGTAACACACTCATTCTAATGATACATAGCTTCTTATATTAACAACAGGGTGCTAATTTATATAAACTTCATACCTCGATAAAGGAGAGACTTAAACTATTAAAGTATCTCAAAATATAAATAAAAGATGAATTTACAAAACATTCCTCGTCTTCACTGCGACATCCTCCCTATGTTGATGTCCTAAAATTACGTCTAAAGGTATCAAATACATACTTTGGATGCATTGTTTACAGATTTACATCGAAATGGCGCATCAAATGTATCTGTTGCTCAAAGACCTACTAAAAATTCAATCGACTTGCATCTATTGGTACGAAAGTAGATACGCCCAAATTGTAATCTTTTGCAAAGTAAACTATTTTAAATTGAAAAGTTTTTTTTCTTAGCTTTATTCTATCTGCAGACTACACCTCGTCACCATGTTGCACTATCAACCTTACAGTCTCATCGCAAGCGTCAGCCATTGCAACCTCCCTTCTTATTCCTCAGAGCATATTATTTCTTCTGTAAATATGTGATTGTAATATAAAGAACTTATATTAAAATAAACAAGTGGGACCTGTTTAGCACGAAAAAATTATCCTTTTTAAAATTGACAGGTTTGGTAAAAAGAGTTTATAATTTTAGATTGTGGGGTAGGTCTGAAGCATATTGTGCGATTGCAGAACAAATACTCCTCTGACTTAGAATTGTAAGCTTTCATCATAATATTTTTTCGTCTATGTAAGCTAAAAGGCAATAATTAATATACCAAGTATTCGCTCTCTAGTCAAATTTCAGAAATATTAGTACCTTGTTGGATGTGTTAAGATGCTTCTTTAGGAAAAATTGGCTAATTTTGCTTGATCCAAAAGATTTTCAAGATATGTGATTCGCATTTTACCAATATTTTAGAACAATCATTGTATCGCAACCCATCACATAATGGTGTTGTCAACCTCTCTTCTACCAGAGAATCTATCTCTCCTGTGTCACTCCCCCCCCCCCATCTAGATTCAATAGTAAGACTAAATAGTATATAATTGTACTAATACCTTAGCATATAATTGGCTTAGTTGCTAATCTGTAAATACTTTCTTTTTGCCTGCAATAGTAGTAATAACCCATATTATGAAAGTGATTTATCTATGGGTTAAATATTCCTTGCTTTTTGTTTCATGGCAATGTTGCTTCCTTACTAGGTGCATACTCACACAACCTTCCTACTGCTTCCTCAATGCTTCTTCTGTGTTCCAAGATGATAGCCTAGAGCAGCCCCGGCCAACCCACGGCCCGCGGGCCGCATGCGGCCCGCGGTGTCCATTTTTGCGGCCCGCGGCGCTCGATCGTGCGGCCCGCGGTCATGTATGAAGACATATTTTTTCAAGTATCATGTACTTTAGATTGTCTATAAATCTCATTAATTTACTACAAATTGTTATTACAAATCACATTCAAGTTTTACCAGTAGAAATAATACACCAAAGGCTCAAATTCTGCTGATTTATGTTTCCCGCGCATACCTCTCGCTCGAGAAATCGCTTTTTGGTTGATAACAGATGGAGCGCATAACTCCTATCGTTAAGCGCGAGAGAAACCTTCTTTCTCCTTGGAGCGTCGCCGCGGGCCGGCGTGTGTTATTTTCGTAACTATTCGGTCTTAATAGGGTTCGGCAGGTTGAGATTTGTCATTATTCACCGATTCTTGTCGACGTGTGTCGTCTGTTGACGGTATCACACTCATAATACTATTTATAGTCTCGACGTCTAGTTATTTATAATACTTACAAAAAAAAATTAAGTATGGAATATTTTGTTATAAAAAAATGTAATTATTTTTCTATAATGTCTGTATGTGCGGCCCTCGGAAAATTTTTGGTCGTCAATGCGGCCCGGGGTGCAATTTGGGTTGGCCAGGGCTGGCCTAGAGTGTCTTTGTCAGTACAAGAGACTGTATGTATGCCTCTATTATAGGTGTAACACCTAGCTCTTTCATTTGGCTTCTGTAATACTTAGTCACCACACCATCTCAGGTCAAAACATATGACCCATATTATGAATGATAAATTATAAGAATATATTGATTATGCTCACTCAAGTTACTTTAGTTTAAAAATCCTAATACCACAAGCCTTAGCCCAGTCTGTTTCTTTTGTTGCTTCAGCAGCTACCTTTCTTTCATTTCTCATTGCATGTTATGTCTCCTAATCAGAGGAGATAACTTTTTTAGTTTATTTACTAACTCCTCCAGTGTTATGGCTTTAAACCACCATTATGGTCTATTCAAGCAATTCAAACTTATAGTTGTTTAGTATTTTGTCTTTATGGCTGTAAATACACTTCCTAATTTACATTTTCTCGGAGAGGAGATGACTTTTTATGTATGTTCTTCTAATTCCTTTGGTGTTATGTCTTTAAACCAACATTCGGGTCTATTTAAACATATATTTGTTTTGAGTTTTGCTTTTTAGTTGTAACAATCCTAATTTTACATTTTCTCAGACCCTTAAATTGCAAGACGAACACTACACCTACGTCATTCTAGGCACCAGCCTCCCACAATGCATCGCTTCCTCCTTTTTAAGCCCCTCAAACACCGTTCTTCACATAGATTCCAACACCTCATACGGCACTGATCTCCGCTCACTATCATACAACGAGCTTTGCTTATTAACCAATCAACCAATAAAGCATAAACTTGACAATTTCAATATCGACATCACACCAAAATTTCTTCTTGCAAGTGGTAAAATGATAAATCTACTTGTAAAATTGAATATGCAAGATCTCTTCGACTTTACTAAGGTAAGCGGGAATTTTTTGTATTGTGATAAATTGGATTTGATACCGAGCTCGGAGGCTAGTTGTTTTAAGAGTCGATTGATTTCTTGGATGCAAAAACCATATATGGTGAAATTCTTCTGGAAAGTGCGAAGATACGGGGAAGCTAAATATAAAAATGAAAAGAGTGATGAGAAGGATGAATGCAATATTGTAAATAAGTTTACTACAACAAATTATGTGAAGAAAACAAATGAGAAAAGCATGACTCAAAGTACACAATTCTTGAATACAAGCAGCAAGCAACAGATGAGTCGAAAATACGGCTTTGAGTTTTGTCAAACTATGCGAGAAGAGTTTAAATCTTTTGGTCTTTCTGATAAGAGTATTAGTGTCATTGGACATGCCATTGCGCTTAATTTAGATGAGACATACCTGGATAGATGTCCAATTGAAACATATGACAGTATCTGTGAGTATGTTAGAAGCTTATGGACAACGGATGGTGATAGTCCATTTTTGTATCCGCATTATGGGTTGAGTGAGATTTGTCAAGCTTTTAGTCGAAGAGCAGGTCTAGCTGGATGTACTTTTATGCTCAATACACCTATTTTGGCAATTTATGAGGATGATAACCTGATTGAAGGTACTGAACAATTAATTGAAAAGAAAAACGAAATGGATGATATTGCTGAAGATAATGACTTTACAGACAAAGAAGGGGACGAAAAAAATATTGATTGTGCCGCATCTAACACCCAAGATAAAGAAATGCAGAGGATTGAGGAATCAATGCAAAAAATAAAAATTGGGGATGAAAAGAAATGGAAATATAAAATTACGATTAAAGACAATGTAAATAACTGCGTTAGAAATATATATACAGATTGCATTATCTCCGACCCGTCTTACTTCCCAAGACGCACAAAAACGAAATGTGAAATATTGACCAAGATTTTAATCGTTAAGGGTGATATCAAGTTACTGCCCAATAAGCACAAACAAAAGCCTTGTCATATTACGTTTCTTGGCAAGGAGCTTGGCAGAACAAACGATATATTTGTTGCTATCTTAGGACATACTGAAAAGGTATGTCCTGAAGGATATACAATTATTATTATCAATACAATTAAAGAGAATGAAAGCGATCAAGTAAATATCGTAAAAATAAAAGAAGTGCTTGATTTCGATGTGTTAGTTGATGAGTTTACAATTAATAAGGAATGTAAAACTAGATTGGAAAATAGTAGTGATTTGATAATTACTGATTCTGTTGATCAAACAACACATTTTGAGAGTTTGTATGAAAGCAGTATGGAAGTAATTAATCTGTTGGAAGAAAGGCTTAGAAATGATATCTTATAATAAAGGCTGTATTGAAGTAGTTGTATTGATACACAACGTATTTGCACACTTCTCACTTAATATATATTTTGTAAATAAGAAGAAAAGCTATTAATTGAAATCCCTTCGCTAGTCCACTTAAATGGTACTAAATTACCTTTCCCAATTATTTATATGTTGCATACACTAAGAAGATTAAAATATGCTCATCTACAAAATCATTATATAAAGGACCCATCCTTTGAGTACAGGAGGAGC